>BMAV01009223.1:403205-432085 GCA_019973955.1 Trichonephila inaurata madagascariensis
CATCCAAACAATAAACTCGACAAACACATAGACAGCAGGAAAATCACGCAATGAAGGACAAAAGAGTAATCGAGATAATAAATATAAAATGGATGCTGCAGTGCCATGAACAATACTGACTTAGGACAGTTAGTATATAAAAATTAATTTATATAAAAGTGGGGTTGAACATGTTTTTTGGCCAGCCAACCTTCCCCCTTTATTTGTAAATAACACTGAGCAAAAACCAATAGGAAATAATGGATAGAAATATCTAAATCCATTACAAGATAGAGGTAACTTACTTATATATATATATAGGGAGAAAGTGAACTAATAGTTGGAAATAAATAAAAGAGCACACACACATGCACATAATTTGTCTGCATTGTTGTAACAATGCACACCCGGTTTGTCTAGTTTGGCTTAAAAGCCGGTTTTCGATGTCAACTTTTGTCATTGTTTTAACAGTTACATTGTTACAACAATGGAGACAAATCTAAGTTGGCCCTGAAAACCGGTAATTAATTTAATTAATTAATAAATATTTGAAAAAACTGTTTTAACATCAAGTGTTATCCACTACGAGTTTCAAAAAATTTATTTCAACTTGATTGGATGAGAATAGAAAATATTTTATTAACGATTGAAAATTTGAACAAGATATATATAAATATGTATATAAATAAATAAATATATAGGAAGAGAGAGAGAGAGAGAGAGAGTGAGCTAATAGTAGGAATTGAAAAATGTGTTAAATTTTAATACTATTTTTTTCGGACGGAATAATGTACTTTATTCGGGATCTTTTTTGCACATGTATTATCTAATTAATGTTAAACTTCTTGGAACACAAGAATTATGAGCAGAAATAGCAGTGAGAATTCTAAAATTCAGAAATATAAAAACCATATTACACATTTTACCTTTTTCAACTACCATAAAATTCGGCGCATAACGCACACTTTCAACACAATAAGATCAAAATTTAAGAATGCGCTGTATACGCCGAGTACAAAAATGATAGCTTAGCAAAAAAAAAAAAAAAAAAAAAAAGAGATGATTCTAAAAAAAAAACTATACTTCTACATATATCGAAATATTTTTTATTTTAAAGAAATGACACACACTTTATGAACTTCAAGAGCTGTAATTCTAAGTTACTATTTTTTCAAAAGCCTTAGATAATATCTCGAATAAATAATTTCAAAACATAAGAGCATTGCACACATAGATTCAAGATTTCTTCGTTAAAAAAAAGGGGGTGCGCATTATACGGCGAATGTACCTAAAAGTTAAAAATTGCTGCTTGAAAGTAAAGGCACTTGTTCTACGTCGGATTTTGCGGTAATCTAAATTTTTAATTGCGTTATTTGGTACGAAAATGATCGTGTGTGGAGGGGAAAAAATGGGAAACTTTCACTTTTTAGTTTTACAATTTCTCACTTTCTGTCGAATTGAATTGCTGGTTATTTACAGTTTATAATAACTATCAGAGAATTATTTAGATATTTGTGTTCTTCAAAAAAATTTGTCGATAACTTTAATGTCTTACTTGAATTATTTGTTAGATTATGCTTTTATTTACTTTTAAACCTGGTGGGTTCTCAAAACCTCCTCTCAAAATAAATTAAAAAATGTATTTATTACAGAAAAGCGAAAAATGAATGTGCAAAAGTATTTGGATATGCTTTTGATGAAAATGCATTTCTGATTCATTTTGGTATGAATTCAATGTTTTGAAAAATTGTGATATTTTCTTAAATTCTCCTGAGACACTATTTTCGTCATTTGGGTTTTAGGAGAAATATCGCGCTTGCTCTAAAAATAAGCTTGCATTCCAAAAATCATTTTGCTTGATTGGTTGATTAGTTTCTTGCGTGATATATTTTAGAGTTGAATAAACTGTATCAATCTCGCAGTGTAAATTTGCAACAAAATTTTTAAGCGCCTGAATCTTTTTAACCTGTTTTTCGTTAGTTGAGTGTAAAACATTTTTAGTTGAAATTTGCTGAGAATATGTATTTCCAGAAAGTAACAAACTTCAAAAAAAAATTAACACGGACGTATTAAAAAATATTTAAGGAATTCGTGAGTACCATTTTTTGCAAGCGATTTTTTTTTTAAAACGCAAATTTCCGACTATTTGTTATTTATTTATTTATTTTTTTTTTGAAAATAGATGAAATTATTTGGTAGCTTATATTTTAAAAATAAAAATTGGAATAAATGACCCAGTTTCATCTAAAGTGGGTCATTTTAGAAGAGTTTATATATATAATAATATTGTTCAACAAATAATGACAGTCAAGAATTGAATTATAGCAAACGATTCTGTAATAATAAATACAACTAGTAATTCCAAATGCAGATGTTCTCTTATTTATGTGAGGAAGAACAATAATAAACTTTATAAACAGAATTAACATTTTATTTTATTTTTATTTCGTACATAATTTTAATCCTATCGAGAACATTTTTACTTCATCCAGCAAAATCAAAATGGTTTCTCAAATATTTGTTTTTAGCCAAAAAAATCTCCAGCTTTTCTATGAAAAAGAACTGTTTTATATGAAGCAGTGTTAAACTGTTTGAAAATTTCAGTTATGATTCTAGCCACATTTGAATACCTTTTAATAAAATTACACATTCCATGCATGAAAATTAGGTACGTACGTATTTTTTTTATATATATATCGCATCAATCGCCAACTCTATTAAAAACTCGCCAAGTTGTTAACCCCGGTTTTCTATGTGTCGTACGCGCTGAATTGGCATACTACATGTTTTTTTTTTTTCGTCAATAGGTTGCGATAATACGTAAGTACCGAAAACTGCAGTGTCACAATTATTTATTACTAAATACACTCTAAGAAGATTCTGTCTTGAAATGTGGTGATAAACATTTTATGATGTATGTAGCCATTTCATTTATTTTAAATTAATTTATTAATCTTATTTGTAGAATGTGGTTGATACTTCTCATCAGCCTGTAAATGAATGCCAGAATAATGAAAAAATAACCATGGTTACTACTGAACTACCTAGGTGTGAAAGATCAGATTCTTTGGATCAAAGTATGATAATGTACACGACGACACCAAGTCCTTTAGATGAAGGTAAGAATTATGATTTTTTTTTCTTTTTACAGTTGTCATTTTTTTGAGCAAATAGTTTTAAAAATTTAATGTTGTATGTATTGTCTATATATATCTATTTGGATAGTATAAAATTTGTAAATGAAAATGTTATTTTGTAAAAGTTGTGAATTTTAAGACATAATTTTTTTTTTTGGTATTTTATTAACAAAACATATATTACTGAAGCCATTTTTTTTTTTTTTTTTGACATCAGCTTTAAGATTTAAGACTTGTGGATTTTCTTAATTGTAAAGTTTTTTAAGTATTTTAAGATACAAGATTTTTATATATGAGTTGCATAAGGAGAACCTATTTATTGACAGCTGAATATATTCTGTTTTACATTAGTAAATAGGTAAAACACATTTTATATCATAAAATAAGTTAAAATTTTGTTTATAATCATTACTTTATGTTTAATTTTTCAACAGAATATTTAGTTTTAAAATGCCCTAAGTGTGTAGATTGTTTCGTTAGTGACTTGATATATTTGCTTTCATTTTAGATTTCCTGTAGAATGATTTGTAAGGCATTGTTTTTTTAAAAAAATATTTTTATGACTAATTCTTGTAATATCTTACATGATTGACAAAGAAAGTATACATAAGAAGCCCAAGTATTGTACAATAAAAAAAAAAAAAAAAAAAAATGTAACAGAGGAAATCTTTTTTTTCTGCCCAATTCTTTCAAGTTGGATGGGAAATGCTCTCACTTTTGATAGTGACTATAACAGGAAATAATTTAGGTCTTATCAAACTCTTAAGGTAGCTGTGTGTGTGTGTTGCACTTAATGTTTACATGGTTCTACTGTTGTAAAGACATATTTAGCTTTATGTGTTTCTTGTGTTGTAATTTATTCTATAAGTTATGTAATTAATGAAATTTATTTAATATTTACTCTTTGCAATTAGTATAAAACCTTATTATTTTCAATAAAATTTTATATTTTAAGTTACTGTAATTCTAAACTTTTTGCATATGCATATGAAATTCTTAAGTTTTTCTTTAAAAATGTTCTGAAAATAAAGTTATCTTCAAATGAAATATTAAATTTTTTAAATATATTTGCTAAATTATGTTTCATTTAGATGTAATTTTTTGACTTTAGTAATATAAAATTAATCCTTAAATAGTTGATGTTTTTTTACTATATTCAAATTATTGAAATTTTTTTTCCTTTCAAATAAAATGTAACTAAATAAATCAAAAGTCTTTATATGTTACAATTGTGTATTTACTCAATATTTTTTATTGAAGTATCATTTTGAATTTATTATATTTCCATGTTTGCATTTTTTTTTTATGTAGGGACTTGTATAAAATTTTATTTCAAAATGATTTTGGTGTTTTAATGTTATTTGTAGACCTTGTTGAATTTAAAGAAAACTGCTATGGATTTTGTTTTTCCTTTTAGATTTGATGTCTATATCAATCAGCATAGCTGATGGAGATTATACTGTGTTTGATCGTATTACATACTTGGGTAGTGCAGTAATTAGTGATCCTAGAAATGAAATGGACGTGCGTAAAAATATGGCAGTTTTGAATGAACAATCAGCCAAGGCTCTTAATATATCTCTTTCCTTACCAGTCAATTCTGAAGGCTACATCATGTAAGATATATAAAGAAATTTTGAAATTTTTTTTACTTTATCCAAAATTATACAATTGTCGTAACGCATTGAATTAAAAAAATAAGTTAAATTTTGTGATGATTTGTTTTGTTATTTATTTGTTTTTAATTTTTTACATGATTTTAATCAATTGTTATGATTATAAAAGTAGTGATATACAAAATTTAAAAAATGAATTTTGTTAATGAAAATATTTTGTTTTCTTAAATTGAAATGCGATATTTCAAAATTTCCATGTGGAAAAGCAATTTTTTTTTAATAAGATGCTTACTTTTTTTAACAATATCAATTGATTAATGATTTATACAAGTCTATAAATATTTTATGTGGATATAATTTTTTTCAGTCTTATTTTGAAAAATATGAAATTAAAAATTCATAAATGTAGTTTTTTCTAAAAAATTTCTTCCAAGGGCATTTTGCATTTTGGGTCTATTTGTGTATAATATAATTTTAAAATAAGTAAAGTTTAATATATAAGTAATATTTTCCTCAATAACGTTACTATTCTTTCAATTTGTTAGTCTTGTAAAATTTTGATTAGATTCTTAAGTGTTTTTTGTCTTATCAGCTATTTATTATTCCACAATTAATTTTTTTTTCTTGAAGAATTACTAAAAAAATATATATATTGTATTTCATTTCAGATTATATGAACCAAGTTCTTCAAATGAAATAGCAAGTTTTCCTATTTCACAAATTATTGCTCATATTTCTGGAGAGCCTGGATCAAAAGATGTGAATTGTTTGTCTTTAGTGCATAAATGCAGCCAAGGCACAATACCAGATTCTACCATTTTTCAGTGTCATGTATTTCGTTGTGAAATCCCAGAAGCGGTAAGCTCTCTATCATTTAATAATGATGTGTATCATTACATTTTAGATTTGATTTCTTATTACAAATATATTTAAGTTAAAATTTTTGTGAGGAAAAGCAGTGTTACTGGGGTTTGTTTATAATTTTCAATATAATAGGGTTGTTTGAAGAGTTCTCAAAATGAAGTACAAATTAACTGACTTCATTTAAACTATTTTTTTATTTTTCCATTCAAGTCTTCCTGTATATTTTTGCTTCTATTTCTGGAGAGGTGGACATTTTGATCTTCTTCTAAGCTCCCCTGACCAAATTTAAACTCTTTGATATACTTGGCAAAAATTTGATACTAAGTAAAGTCATCCAATATGTTCTGAAATTGTGTACTTCTCTTGCTTTTATACTTTTTTTATGAAGTACTTTGTTAGTTTTTTCCCTCTTCAAAAATCACTACATGGGAACAGCAATATAGAGGCATCTGCATCGCAGTTCTTCACATAGAATATTGATACTTCATACCATATGTATATTTATAAAGGATAATTACTATTTTTTATATTAGAACACTGAGTTGTACTGATGGTGTCTTCTGATGGTTCAGAAAATTTTTTAAATTACTCTTACATTTACAAAAAATTATAGATTGCTGTTTAATAAACATTATCAAATTAAACTGTTGATTGTATCAACGGTCAATCTAATAATGAAAGTAATAGAAGTGAAAGACGTATAATACACAGTGATGAATAAAAGTGCAAAAATATAAATTTATATATGTATAAATATAGTATTTATAGCTTTTTTGAGGGGACTTATTTTGAAGTGGAAGTATAATTGCATTATAAATTTTTTTTAAGGTACCAAAAATTATGCAATGTTTTTCTGCTGCAGTGAAAAAAATTCCAAGGCTGCCACTACCTAAATCAGATTCATATGGAATGGAAAAAAGTAATCCAGAATATATAAATAAAAATATAGTCACATATGTTTTTGAAGGCACATTAGAGTTCAAAGAAGATGACACAAAGGTGATTTTTTTGCTCATTAGATTTTATTTTATGTTGTGTTAATTTCTTAAGGAAATATATATATATAAATACTATTTGTATGCTGTACTTAGTATATTGTAATATTTAAATTTGTTACTTATATAATAGTTTTAAGATAGCTTTTATTTATAATTAAAAAAATAATTGATGATATGGATCTTTGTTTTATTTAGGGTGGATATGCATCTTGCCCTAAGGACAAAGATTATTTTAAATTGCGCTGTAAGTTAGAAAAAAGTGTGGTTTTGACAGTGCAGCAAATTTCTGATAACAAAGAACTTATAATTGACAGGTAAGAAGATTTTGTAGTTTTGCATCGTAAAAATATGCAGTTAAAGAATTATTTTTAAATCCTTATTATTTCTTTTTACTTAGATGTTTTGGATTATTAATTTCTCCTGGGAGAAATATTCGTAATAGTGATATGCAGCTGATTGAAATGGCAAGTTAAAAATATTTTTTGCTTATTGATTTGATTAATGAATGTTTTTTTTAAATTGCTTTATACTTAGAATGTCAAACACACATTTGAATTTAATTTATATATATTTATGTAAGTTAGAGATCTGATGTGCTGTATAGGTCATCAATATTTTCTTGTTGTTTTATTTTAATTGAAGATTACACTTTTTTAATATATTCAGATGTTTTATGTTGGTGTAAATTTAAATGGAGTATACTGAAAGGTTTATAAAGAGATTGTTAAATATTAATTAAAAATACATTTAGTTTTTTTAATCTCTTGCATTATGGGTTGTTTGTATGCTGTTACCGTGCAAGTTAGATGGAAATTATACATTCTTTCTTCTTTGTTGTCCATATCAATGATAATGCAAGAAATTTTTATCAGAATCACCATATCCTTGGCTGTTCTCACAATGGCTCAAGAAAATTCCAGTAATTCCACCTTTTCCAAGATAAAGTGACCTCAGACCACATTTTTTTTCTTTCTTGATCAAATACACTTAGATCTTTTGTCTTACCCATATTGTGTCCGAGTATTACAAATTACCATTGTATCACTCTTTATAATGTTGAATAAATGCTTAGATAAACTGTTTTCCATTTACATAGCTGCCCACAGTATATTTGTTGAAAGTTAGCTGTCTCTATTCATTTGCTCTTCATTGTATGCATATATGTATGTACATACATATGCAGGTTCTTGTACACACCCACACATTGTTGCAATTCATTCCTTTTTAAAAATGACATTTTTTTTATCATTTTTTATTTATACAGATGTCTTTCACTAAACCAGCAGTTGGAGAAAAATCTCCTTATGTCATTACAGGACTGTGGGATCCAAATGAGCCTGCTTTTGATATTTTAAATGCAGAGACTCCAAAAGGTATGTTGATTTCATGAAATAATTCAAATGAAGAGGAAAATGCTTTTGTAATTAATTTTTGTTTTCTGTGAAAAAGGCATGTTTAAGGAAAATTTCTTCAAGTTTATATTTTCTATGCTTCAAAGTTAAAAAAATTATGTATCATAATAAAAGAATAATTATAATTTTAAATAGTGTAGAGTTTATATGAAATTATCTTAAACTTTCAAATCTTATTTTATATATGAATTTAAATTAATATTTTTAAGTTCTCTTTCTAGTATGAACATGTCCGTATTCAAATAATTTTTGTCTTTAAATTAATACATGGCTTTGTGAACTGTGCATTTGTAATTCTTCAATATCAAAAAAAATATTTGTATTATAATTTCTTGTTTCATTGTTATTTATTACCTTTATACTACTTTTCCCACATGTGGATAAAATTTTTGCTAAAAGTTGTCTATACGATATAAAATTATAAATTAAAAGAACATTTTTTAGAATTTATAATGATGAAATTTAAATTTATGTGTTTTTGATTTTTAAAAATTAGTTTTTAAACTATTTTTTATTTGTATTATACTTAAGAGGAGTATAATCATATTTCCGTATTATGATTTTTTAAAATCTTATAAACTAAATCATTATTCATAATTTTTTTGTTTCTTTTGCTTGGTAATGTTTTAAAGGAAAAAAAAAATTATAAACTTGTCCTAATCAAGAAATTTAATTAAAAAGTTCTTAGCTATTTTCAGCTAAAATTAGATTTCTGGAAGCATGAAGGTGAACAGAAGCATTATTGCTTTAATTTAAAAATAATACTAAAAAGTAAATAAAATTTTGGATTGATAAAATTTTAATCATATGTATTTTAATATTAACAGTAAAATTAAGTTTAAACTATTAATTAAGGAAACTATGCAATTTATTGATAAGTTTCAAGTGGTTTAAATGTTGGAAAAGATAAATATATGTTTCTCAAGTATGAATTTACTTTTGTCATTAAAATAATTTCTTTTAGAGGAAGGAGAATAAGTAAGATCTTCTCGTTTGTTGCCTTAAATCAGTACTTATCTCCATTAAGGTTATAATTATATTTTTGGTATTCTAATTATTATCCTCCAGAGTTGTAATATGCCTGAATCATAATATATCTTGAAATTTAGCTATACCAATTAGACTATGTTGTTTGGCAAAAGAATTGCACAAAATTAAATTTTAATAAAATACTTAAATGCAATTGTGTACTGAAAACGAGTGTAAATTTCTGTTCATTAAATAAGAAATTTCTCATTAGAAATTGTCCTTAATGTGTTGTGATGTACTAGAGGGCCTGAAGTTGGAAATTTTATTTAAATTCTTTTTAATATATTTATATTGGGACAATCACAAGATATTTTTAATATGCACTAATGATTTTAAACTACTTTCATCACAATACTAATTTGTTTATAATTTTATTCTAGACACTCGAGTCTATATGACTGTTGCTGCTGATCTTGTGATTTGCGGCATCCAAGAACCTGTCAGATTTGTAATTGAAACAAAAGCTAAAATATTCCCACCAACTGAACGTTTTTGGTATTTTTCAAAGAGAACACTTTATGAACAGTTTTATCTTAGTGTTAGAGAAGTAAGTTATTTTTCTTTCTTAGAATATAATTGTTAAAATTACAGTTAAATGAAACCATCGTTTCTCCTTTTAATGAATCCCAATAAAAAGTTATGGTAGTATTTTAAGTCATTGTTTTTATATGAAGTAATTATTACTTAAAAGTATGGAATGTTTCTTTTGTAAATAAATTATCTCATTTGTTTGAAAATTTTAGTTACTTTTATTTTATGATTTCATTTTTATTTTTTACACAGTATATAAAAATTATTTATGTAATTAAAATATTACATATTGAATAATATTTATTGCAATTCATGTAGATGGAAAAGTTTAATTGTCCTACTTTTTACTGATTATAAAATTATTTTATGGATTTAACTGTAAGTCCATGACTAATGTGTATTTGTTTTTTTAACTCAATGTGTATTTTATTTTTGTTGTGAATCCCTTTGCAATAAGTTTATATAAAAATAATTTTTTTACTAACAGAATTTAAGATTGAAGTCGTTAATAATCCCACTTTTTACAATAATGTTTACTGTAATATATTTGATTAGAGTGATCATTGTTTTATAATATGGATGACAAATTCAGAAAAAAAAAGGAAATGTAGTTATATGATTATATTGAAAACAAATAATATTGATGAATTCTATGTTTAATTTGTTACTAGAAATAAAAATAAAAATCCCTTTATTTTATGTACTAAATTTCTTTGTAATTAAATAAAATGTTTCTTTTATTTTAAAAACGTACTATTGTGAATATTAAGATACGTAGCATCAATTATTTAATCAATACATATTATAAAAAGTGTACAATGTGTGTACCCCTAAAACTCAGAAACATGTCCTGGTACGATCAAGGGAGTTATATGGTGTGGTAGCCCTCTATCCCAATCCATGAAGTATTCCTGTTTTTACCTGAATCGACCCCAAGGAGGATAGAGATAGCTTAAGAGGCATAATATAAACATTCCTATTTTTGAACTATTAGATCGACAGACTTGTGAAATTTTGTAGACACATTCCTTTCATGGAATAGAGATTTGCTACAAAAGGGGATTTGTGAAAATTGACCCCCAAGGTTGTTGTAAGGGCTTAAGGGGCTTTATAGATAAATAATAATTTCACTCAAAAATTATTTTTTTTACATTTTTCTATTCATTTTTTTGTACTGGGTTTTCCTCTCCTTACAATTCAGATACTGTATCAAGAATAATTATTTTTTTTAAAGATTAACTTATGTACTTAAGTTACTTTAACTAGTAATTTATAAAAACATTTTATGCAAAGATATAAAATATATTACATAAATGTGTACAATTAATATAACTTATGATTTTTAACCAAATCTAAATATAATTAGTTTTAACATTGGGATGAATTTTCATTATTTAGATTGATTTAGATATGACTGGTGATTATACTCTCCAAGTTGTTGGTGTCACTAGTTCTACTAAACTACAAAACAAAAAGGCTTCCATGAATCTCGATTTTTCTAAAACAGCATCAAAAGCCACCAATGTGCCAACTCCATCTAGTCCTGATGATCCTGATTCTATATCAGGTATTTCTATTACATTTGGAATATATGTTTAAATTACATTCAAATATGTTTTATTTTGATAGTGATACTCTTTTATTCTAAAATTCTGAACATTAATAATTTTTTTAATTATATGAGGAAGCATGTGCCTTTTAGTTATTTAAATAAAGTAAGGAATTATGTTTTGTAAATTATTTTTATATTTATGAATTTAAAATTTTGTTTCCTTTAATTGTGCTTGTATTAATTTCATAGTTAATAATAGTCTAGTTAAAATCTCATTCATATTTATTAATGAAATAAAAATTAAGTATCAAGTGGAATAAATAATCATAAAATTAAACCTCTCAAAATAGTTTTTACTTATTTCTCTTTAAATCTTTTTAATTTGTGCTTTTACTTTTTTTTTATTCATATTTTTTCCTTATTATAGATAATGATGAACCATTATTAAGTGGCACTGGGGAAGTTAGTAAAGATTGTACAGAAACTCAATTAGAAGGTTGGTCAGCTGTTCTTTTAAAATGGCGACAAAATTTGTCCCAGAGACCGAAACATTTAACTAGTCTTGTGAGACGTGGTATTCCTGAAGCTCTCCGAGGAGAAGTCTGGCAGCTACTTGCTGGTTGTCATGATCAAAAAGGAACTGTAGAGGTCTACAAATCTCTTGTAAATAAGGTATGCAAATATGTATCAAATAAATTTAGTTTTAGTATTTTCTATTAAAATTTTTTTTGTAACCAATGCATGTATCACCAAATTATATTTAGATATTGTATTTACATTTTGTTAGTATAAAAAATTAATTGGCTTTTAATAATTGCCTGTATTTGAAACACTAATCAATAGTGATTATGTTTCATGAGTGTTTTTGAAAAATTGTGTTCAGTAAATTTAATAAGTTATTTTAAAATTGAAAAGAGTGATGTGTAACATCTCTCTCTTCCAATTTTCTTTCTTTTAAAATTTCAACTTATTATATGAATGCTTCACTTGCCAAATCAATTAATTCCATTTTTGGAATTTTATTTACTTTAATATCAAAGCACTTCATTAGCTCCTAACTACATATTCAAAACAAATTTCTCTAATAATAAGTATTAACACCACTAAGTGACAAAATTGTTTTAGCCATTGAATAATAAGTAATTTATGTCAGAAGCCAATGTGATTAACTCCATATTATAATGTATTTTTATCATAATATAAATCTATTTAATCAGCTGCACTATTTTCCTCTCCTACGGATACATCTATGAGTTGTTCATTTAATTTCATTATTCCCTTTAAACAACAGCTGTTATCGCTCACGCGAACTAAGTACGAGAAAAATAAAATATAAATTAGTTGTATTCAAACTGCCACAAGTGAAGATACTTATAACTTTCAATTTTATTGTGAATTCTTTTTTTAAAAAAAATAAGCCGTTATAACATTAAGATGGAAGATGTTAATAAGAATTTTTTGAGTAAGGAAAATAATGAATCGGACTGTTTTAAGTTTATTGAAATTGCTTCAAAGTACAGAAATACAAGCTGAATCAATTGAAATGAAATTTCTGGAAAGTGGACACAGTTACATGCCTAATGATTCACAATTTGCTAACATCGAATCTCTAGCAAAAAAAGTTCAGAATATCTTTTTGCCAGATTACTGGTATAATATAATAAAAATCTGTAAAAAGAAAGCACCGTTTCATATGGTTCAAATGACGCATCAGGACTATTTATCTACAAGTACTTTAGAAAATTCTATCAATAATAGAAAGGTATCAGTTACAGGGATGCCAGTAAATTGGCTCAAAATGCACTGGATAAAATTATAAAAGTCAAAACCCATGTGATACAATTTAAGTATGACTTTAACGAAGGTACTGAATTTAGTGCCATAAATTTACAAAAAAGTGTAGCAGTGTCTGAAAAATATGATCCAGCCTTTGTTGCATCCAACAGGTAGAACAGTGACAAGAGGAAAGATATGATGGACTTGTTGTGAAATTTATTCCTCCTATTAAACACGGGTAGTATAAAACTTTAAGGACAAATCGACAGGATGGGAGCTCAAATACAGCTAACGAAGATGACATCATTTATAATGATAACACAATTTAAACAAAGTAATAATATTCGTAATATTATGTATGAGTAACAGAATAGTGATTATTCATTTGTGCTCAACTCTTTAATAAAACATATGTTTATATAATGACATTTTTCCGTAATAAAAGAATAATTCAAAGACTGAATTTGAATTAATACTTTACTTTCACTTGCCAAATCGATTAACTCCACCAATCAGGAAACAATTGTAGTAATAATAACAATTACTCCAAGTATATTCCATCTTATACTTTCTATATGTCGTCAAATCAAATAGGCGTTTGTAATAATATACAGTCTAATTCGTATTTTCAAATTTTTAATTTGAAAGGAATTTTAAAAAACAACATATAATATTTTATCATTTCTCTCAACTTCTTGTTTTATGGAGTTAATCGATTTGGCAATTGAAGCATCCATATAATGATAAAAAAATGAAATATATATGAGAATTGCAGAAAAATTGTGCATGTATTAAATGGTATAAAATTAAAATAGGATTAACTATTCAATTGATAAATGTTTTCTAGAATTAGTTCTGTAGAAATTACGTGGCTTTAGCTTGCTTTACTGTGTAATTTTAAGTATACTTTGAAAGTGACTTATTTAAAAGATGAAAATGTTTGTTTAATGCTTTTTATGAGTATATATTTGAATAATTCTGTATTTTTATATTTAGAAATATATTATTAAATATTATAATTCTAATATATTGCATACATATTTTCTACAGGATAGTTCTTTTGAAAGTATTATCCAAAGAGATATTTATAGAACATTTCCTGCTCATGAGCTTTTTAATGAAAGAAATGGTACTGGTCAAGAATCTCTGTATAAAATATGCAAGGTAAATTTATTTTATGTTTTTTATCATCTTTAAGTATATTAATTTTCCAAGCATAAATTTTAAGAATGTTCTTAAAAGAATAAAAAAGAAGGCAAGATTTGGTTCATTATTAAAGTTTGGTGAGGAAGTTACTTGTATTGTTTTGGTTAAATTTTGTTTTTGTTTTTATTGAAAGAAATTAAACTTGTATTATTCAACTCGTATGAATTTTAATATGTCTAAGAATTATAAAAAGACCTCGAATATATTTTCAAATAATCTTTAACAGTAAAAACAGGAGGCTTTTTTGTATGTTTACTTTTTGCATAGTTTGAATATTTGCAAGTATAATTATAGTAATTATTTTAAAAATGATTTTTAATGGAGTTTTTGCTATTTTAAAAAGAGTCATTTTAATTAATCAACTGTTTTTTTTTTCAAAGGCATATTCGTTATATGATCCTGAAATTGGTTATTGCCAAGGATTATCTTTTCTAGTTGCAGCTTTGTTATTGCATGTAAGTAGATCATAAATTATTGAATTTTGCATATATATCTAAATTGTTTGAATCTTTGTTTAAATTGTTCAATCTAATAATGTAAAAATGCATTTAATGAGGAGTTATAAAACCATACTTAATCAAGCATTTTAATATGTCTGAATTTGGAAAACTTTTAAAATTCATACAAACTTTTCCTTTTGCTTATTTTATTTAAAATAAAGTAATTTTTATAATGTAAAAATATGTCTTTGTAAATATACTCATTTCTTCTATCATTCTTTATTATTTTTTGATAAGGGGAAGGTAAGATATGTATTTAATTTGGTTTTGATTCATTCTGTCATCATTTATATGGTTCAAAGTATAAAACAAAATAATGAATTCATAAAAAATGTTTATAGAAATATGAAGTAGTTAAAATTTGCTGCTGTGTACTAACATTTCTATCATTGGTTTTGTTATTTTTGGCTCTAGATGCCAGAGGAGGAAGCATTTGGTGTTTTATTGAAAATAATGTTTGACTATCATACTCGGGATATGTTTAGAAATGCTTTTGAAGAATTGCATTTGAAGTTCTATCAACTTCGTAAATTGATGGAGGTAAGCTGTTGGAAGTATAGAATGAGATTGAATTAATTTGTTAGATTTCCTGGATATACTTATGTCTTTGCTTTTATAATATACAATTTTGGGACAAATTTTTGTATTTTGTAATCTTTTAAATAAATGAATAATAAACCACATTTATGTATAGTAAAAATGTCTTAATTTGTTGACTATCAATAATTGAACCAACACTCACTATATATATGATTTCAAGATTAGAATATTTAATTATTAGGGTCTAATTTTGTTTGAATTTATTTATGCATGTAATTGTGTCATGGTTTTATTCATTCATTCAATTTGTTTCTTATTCTTTCATGTTTCTTATTTACTATCTTGTGCAACTTGTCAGTTTCTTGTGTGACTTCAGCTCTGAAAAAAAGAATATTTTTATTTATACAGACAGAATATTTTATTTATTCATATTTATTTTAACAGATATTTTTTTTTTGTGTGCTTAAAAATTTAATTGTTTTAAATATATTTGTAAAATGATATTGTTTTGTAAAATATTTTCTGAGGTAAAAATTAAAAGTGAGGTCTAATTTTGTCCTCAATAGGATCATATGCCTGGACTTGTATCTCATTTTGACGATCTAGGAATAGAAGTTCATATGTTTGCATCTCAATGGTTTCTGACTCTTTTTACAGCAAAATTCCCATTGATAACTGTCTTTTATATCATTGATTTGTTTTTACTTGATGTAAGTATCATAATGGGGTTATTTCATCCTTTTTTTTTATATCACAAATAAAATATTACATAATTATAAGTGTTTCAATAATTATAATTTTTTCATTACTTTGATTATTTAAGTATATAAAATGTTATAATAGTCTGATGACTTTTGAATCTAAAAATAGTTAAAGCAGTAATAAACTGTAATGGTAATTTTGTGGAAAATTTAAAAAAAATTCGATATTTAAAATTATGTTGATTATATCTCTTGTAAAGAACATTAGAAATGAAAAAGCTTTTGATTATGGATATACATTTTTGATATCTGTTTTCAACACTAATCATTATGTAATATTTGTAATGTAATTAATTTTTTCTGCTATTTTCTGGATTTTTTAATTGATTATTAAAATATAGAGAGATATGATGTAAATATAATAATTATGTAATAATTGTTCTTTAAAATTTGTTGTTTTTTTAAAACTTTTTCTTTTAACTAAAAATATTTGAAGTTCTAAATAAAAAGGAATGTTTCATATTAATTAACTATCAATCATATTTTAAAAAAATTCTTTAATGGTACAATTTTTTTCAGGGTATGGATGTTATTTTTCAAGTTGCTCTGGCATTATTAATGGTAAGACATGATTGGAATTCATTCATTTTAATGACTGAAATATATAGTTATTGTTATTTATTTTGATACTGATGGCTGACTCTTAAATAAAAGTTATTGTATAAATTGATTTCCATTGCAGTTCTGTGTATGATGTACATATACCATAATGCAAGTTTTTTTTTTTTTTTTGTAGTTGTCACAGAAAGAATTGCTTGCTTTAGATTTTGAAGGTGTCCTGAAGCATTTTAGAGTGTCACTTCCAAAAAAATACAGAACAGAAGACTCTGCAAAGCTTTTGATTCATAGTGCCATCAAAATTAAAGTAAGTGCAAAATTATAGTTATGTTTAAATGCTTATCAATTTGTCTTACTTATGAGTAGGCAATATTTTCAGTACGAAAAATCCTAATATTCTCTTTCTATCTCTTTTCATAAATGGTAAACTAGTTTTAATGTAATGAAGATCTTTCAAGTAACTTCAGTTTGTTGAACTTTAGATTGTGCATTTCTGCTAAAAAAGGTTGACTGTTTGTCTAATTTTAAAAATTTACCGTAAAGTCAGGCGTATAACGCGAACTTTTAACACAAAAAATAAGATGGAAATTTAAAGGTGCGCGTTATACACCAAGTATAAAAACGATAGCTTTAAAAATAACAAAAGAGATGAACATAAAAAAAATTTCTTCTATTTGTATCGAAATACTGTTTATTTAAAAGAAACGACTTGCTTTATGAGCTAAAAGAAATGTAGTTCTAGAAGTATACTATTTTTTTCAAAAATTTGAAATAATACCTCGAATAAATGATTTCAAAACATAAGAGAAATGTATAATAATGTTTCAGATTTCTTCTTAAAAAAGGGGGTGCGCGTTATACGGCGAATATACCTAAAAATAAAAAAAAAATGCAGCTTGAAAGTATGGGTGTGTGTTATACGCCGGATTTTACGGTAAATGTATTTTTCATCTTGCACTGTTTTTTCTTGTAATCTAATAAATTAAGTACAGAAGCTAGCAGTATAATAACATTGTGTGTATGACATTAAAATTTAATGGATTTTAATTTAATGGTATGTGGAATTTATTATTCTGGATATATAATATATATAGTATAGAAAGATAAATTATGAATTATTAAATTCAAGGGGAAAGTAAATAAAAACAGTTTGAAAATATTAAAATAATTAATATATACAGCATTACTTTTTAAATATATACAGGAAAAGTTGTGTGATATATTTTTTAAAACTGTGAATGATTATTTTTATTATAGATACATCCAAAGATAAATTTGATCTCCCCCTCCCCATCTATGTCATGTTGTATTTAAATAGACTTTCCGATTTTTATGAATGCTTTTGATACAATTTTAATTTACAGATGTTCTTAATTTTTTCCTTTGTCATTTATGATTATCAAATAGTATGAAATTGAAGGTTTAATATTAATATAAGTAATATACGTATAACAGATTCGTAACTAAAATGTACCATTAAAATGTTAATTTTTAAGTCATTTTTCTGTTAGGAGTTCTGCTTCATTTTATTTCAATCAGTTTTGATGATTCTCTCAAATTTCATAACAATATTTTAAAATTAAAATTTTATGTTAAAAGTTTTCTCATGTGTTTTTGTGCAAAATTTGTATTCCATAAAGAAATGCATTTGTAGTGTTCATTGAATGCACTAATTTAATCCTTAAAAATACCAAGTTAATTTAGAAATTAATGTTTTTTTTTTATTTATTTTTATGCCGGTCACTTCATATACATTGAATACATAATTGTAATTAAGACAAATATTTTAATGCTCTTGATGACATTAATTTTATTTCAATATTTACATAGTTTACAATTCAATAATTATTTTTTTAAATTGTTTATTAAATATAAACTTTTATTTATAATTTTTAAAAATATTTTTTTCCATTATAGGTTAAAAAACTGAAGAAATATGAGAAGGAGTATGCGATTTTTAAAGAACAAGAAAAACTTCAAGAAGATCCAATAAAAACTCTTCAGGTATTTTTTTTCTTGTCCATTTAAATTTAGGTGTTTTGAATCTGGCATTTTGTGACATACACACATTTTAAATTTTCCCCCTGATATTTCCATATTACAAAAATGCAAAAATACAGCCTTTTAAACGAAATCATGTTATTTAATGATATACAGTATTCAGTAGACTGTTGTATTGATGCTGTTTATATTTTAAGCAATTGCTTTGTTTCTTCAATTTGTATATTTTAAATTATGTACATCATTATTATAATCATTATTGGTTTCATAGTTATCTGACCTTAACTAAAAAAATTTTTTTTGATTGAAATCTGAAATGTTATTAAGCATGATAAAATGTTCCATTGATACTGTTCTGAGTGAAGGTCTCTAAAATGTTATTTGTAATTGCTTTGATTATTTCTGCTGTTAAATATAAATATTGCTTATAAATTTTTTAAAAAATAGTATAATTAGAGTACTTAAATTATGAAATGTAATTGAAAACTTAAGTATTACACAATTACCTTTTAAAAAATTTTCATTAATTACTTTTTAATATTTATATTTAAATGAATAAGTATATTCACAAAACCATTAGAAAAGGCTTTGGAAATTAAAATGAATAATTAGCATTGGGCATAAATTTATATAAGAAACTTTCAAAGTTTAATTAAATTTAAAATAAAGTTGCTTATGATTCTGAGGCCATTTTTAAATGAGACAAATGTCTTAAATCAAAAAGTTTGATTCATTTTTACATGAATTGTTAATTTTAAATTAAATGAATAATTGCGATATATCTTTCAGAAAGAAAACAAAAAGCTTCTGGAGACTAATTTGCATCTTGATAGAGAAAATGATGATCTTGCTCATGAACTTATTAATATTAAGTTACATCTTCGCAACGAACTAGTCAAAGTGAGTATATGATGTTTTATGCATTCCTTATACAAATGTTCAGCTGTATGTAGATGAGTATGCTTTTTTCTATTTAATTACATAAAAAGTTATCATGATAATGTATTAAATCAATAAAACAAATAGCAATCACACTTCAGCAATATTTTTGTTGAGTGAAATGAATCATATATTTATTAAAAATTGCTTATGATGATCAATTATTTTTTATTCCATGTATTAAAGTTTTTAATGGAATGATATTGTTTTTGTTAAGCATAATACTATTTGGTTTTTGTCACAAAATTTATTTTTATGTTGAGTATATTTTTATACAATTTACATGTACACTTATATATATTGTCAGTATTAAAATACACATAAGCTGTATCTGTATGTATATGCTTCTCGATTAGAAATGAATAATAGATTACATTATGTGAAAGTCTCTTGAATTAAAATTAGAAAATTTTATAAGCTGATTTTAGGAAATTATAATTTTAAGGATTACTTAGTTTTAAATAAATACCGTAAAATCTGGCGTATAACGCGCACCGGTGTATAACGTGCACCTACACTTTCAAGCTAAATTTTTTAATTTTTAGGTATATTCGCCATATAACGCGCACCCCCTTTTTAACGAAGAAATCTGAAATATTAATATACATTGTTTTTATGTTTTGAAGTAATTCATTCAAGGTATTATCCCAGACTTTTGAAAAAATAGTATACTTCTAAGACTACAACTGTTCTTGTTCATAAGGCAAGTTGTTTCTTTTAAATGAACAGTGTATCGATACATCTAGAAGTAAATTTTTTTTTTATGTCCATCCTTTTTGTTATTTTTAAAGCTATCGTTTTTATACTCGGCGTGTAATGCGCACCCTTGATTTTCGATCTTATTTTTTGTGTTCAAAGTGCGCGTTATACGCCGTATTTTACGGTATTTTATTTCCTAAATTGCTTTATTTATGTCTTTTTTCTTTGAATTATGCTACTATTGCTTATCATAAAGTTCTTATAAAATGAATCATGAATTTGTTCAATATAAATATCTTATATATTTAAAAGATTAATTGTGATAAAAAAAAAAAAATTAGAGGGAATAACAATGCTATCTATTCTGTTAAACCACTTGACAAATGTCCATTGTTTTTCTTTGATTAAAAAATTTTATATTAATTCATCAAATCTGTTTCCTAATAAATAATCCATATTTTAGAATCTGTTAATTAATTTTTAATAACATTACTTCAAAAAACTAAACATTACTGAAACTGGTCAATATCCATAGAATAATGGAATATGTAATGCTTTACTCTTCATCTTAAAGTATCCTGGATGATTAGCGCATGTTTCCTAAAGTAATCTTATTGTTACAAAATTGAAAATAAATTACTTTAATAAATCTTATTTATAGTTTTGTTTTGTATAATTGTTAATATCTCTGGGATTTTACTTCTTTTTATTGAAAGAAACAATATATAATTAAAACTATTGCATTTTTAAGATGTATCTTTATTTTAGATATTTTTGAAAAATGAAGAATTTTATAGATTACTTAACTTAAAATTATTTAACATTTCTTTGATATTTATATTGAGCATTATAACAAGAAAGAGAAAGAAAAAAAGTTATATATATATATACATTTTTGAAAGCTAGCAGTATACTATTAACTAATTATACTCGCATGTATTTTGTTTGTTAGTTTATGATACTTGCATGCTGTTATTTATTTTGTTTGAATTGCATATTGTTCTTATATTAGAAGACTAAAAAATAATTTGAATTGAATTTTACATTATTTTACTATAGTACTCTCATTACTACAGTAATCACAACAAACGATTACATTAATAATACAGGCATGTAGCTTAGTATTAAGTAATTTTATTTTATGGGAAAATATGTATAATCTGTAATGCTGTGTGAATAACCCATTCATCGCTTGTAAGAACTTAACATACTAAGTACTACTAATAAATTTTATGTGGGTGAAAATGCTGTGTTGTGTCAAGCAATCTTAGTATGTTTTACAACTCTATCTTAACTTTAGAATCACCCTTGACTATGTAAGGATGTAAATAATTTTTGAAGCATTTTTAAAAATATTTACCACAATACTTCCAAAAAAATTCTGCTTTCAATTAGAAGTCTACATGGGTTACTGGAAAGCGTGAAAAACTCTTGGTGGCAATCAGCAGGATTATGTATTCTACAGAAAGTCAACCTGTTATGATTTTTAAGGTATTAACATTCTAAAGAAAGCTTACTAAAGTTTCTTGTCCTTTCTTTATATTTTTTTTTCCATTTTGGGAGATCTGGAATTGGGTCTATTCTGCCTGTGGTCCACTAAAATGCTTTTATAATTATCAAAAATATTTCTTTAATATTTAGCAAAATTTTTCTGGAAGCACAAACTAATGGTGGATGGTCTAATGTTTAATTTACTGTGTGACATTTATGTTGATGACTCTTCATGTATAATTATTTTGATAGTATAATTTTAATAACATTCATATTATTTTTAAAAGTCTGAGGAAAAAGTTGAATCTCAAGCTAAGGAATTACAGGCAGCTCTTATTACTATCAGTGAATTAGAAGAAGAAAAGAAAAGACTTTCTTTAGAAGTAGCTCAGGTTTGTAAATATTTCTCATTTCAATACAAATGCAGTGTCATAAATGGAAAAAAGAAAATCATGCATATAACATATTTATAGCATTTTTTTTTGTGATACTTTAAAGCTCTTTGTAGGACTTTGAAAGTTGTGAAATTAATAATTCTGTTTGAAATAGATTAATTCGCATTTTGCTTAATTGTAATTGTGTATTATTTATTTTCAAGTTTTTTTTCCCTACCTTTTCAGTTGAAAGAAATGTGCAGAAGAGAGTTGCAAAGAGCAGAAACAGAGAATCTTAAAAATGAAACAATTATTTCTCAATATAAACAGGTATTACATACAAGGGTCTTACACTGCTTTTTAAAAAAATTTGTAGTATAAGATATTAAAGTTATGAGAACAAAGGTATTAATTTTTATTTAATGAAAATTATTCTTCAAATTTCATTACTTAAATTTTTATTTGGTATTTTATTTTCTATATGTGCATTATATTTTCTTTGTAATGTTTGTTTCATTTAGTCTTGTTGCTGTTATATGAAATATGATGTTGGATATATTCATAGGCCTTCAGAATTCTTATTTACCAATTTATGTGAAGATGTTCATTAAAAGTCAATGTTTGCTTAATATTTTTCATAGGATTACAACAGCTTAGAGATATTCTTTGATTAGATTTATGCCTTGTACTTTGAGAGCTTACATCAATCCTACCAAAGTTATCGTTTGATAAAATGCAAAAGTTTTAAGAGTTAATTTTGGTTTTGTCAAAATGTTACATAATCATGTAATCAAACTACTTTATTTCATTATTTAGTTTAGTTTCAGTGTACCCAAAAAAGTAAAAATAAAATGAAATCATATTTGTGAAACAAGAATTTTTTAAAAGACAAAACATCTTGTTGATTAAAATTTATTCAAATATAAATAAAATATTTTTTCATTTTGTAGATATGCAAACAATTAAACTGCAGGTTGGAAAAAGAACAGTTAACTTCTAAACAGATTCTGGATTTGATAAAGGTATGTTAGTAAATATTAAAATAAATTTTTAAAAAAGAATTTGTATTTTGAGATACTGTAATATGCCTAACATATTTTAATAGTATTTTACTAATGTAAAATGGCTGTGTATGAAAATGTAAATTAATATTTTAAAAATATTTCTATCTGAATTGATCACTAATTCTTTCAAAATGATACAAAGGCTGCAATTTAGAGAAGAATTTTGAAAAAAAATAATTTATATTTGTATTTTTTCTACTCTACATTTTTTTTTATAATGTTGTTTTTTTTTTTTTACATTTTGTTAGGTTTAAGTTTAGGTTCTAATAAGACTGAAGCTTATGGATAATTTTATATATTATAATTTAGTATTAAATTAAATGTGTGAAGATACTTATGCACAAACAATTTCTCCATCTACCCAAGTAATTCATTCCATAAAAATAGCACACAAGTAGATATTAACTAAATGAAACCATGAATGAACCAAAAGTGTTCCCTTTGTGAAACTTTCAGCAAGTACTATTTTTATTGCACTTCAAATATGACTGTAAATTGGTTTGTACTATTACAAAATAAATTACTCTGAGGAATCCCTAAATTTATTTTTCACTGGGTATCATATCACCTCAGTCCTAGTAAGATAAAACTCATTAAAAGGAATTTACATAATTAAAAAAAGGATTGTATCAAAAGCATATATATAATTTTCTGTATTGTTTATTATTTTTATTTATTGCATTAATTTCATTGCATTTTTAGGCGAGGACTGAATCTTGTGAATATTGTTCTAAATATATGGACACTCTAATTCCTAATGTAGCTAACAGTAAATCTCATTTGGAATCTCTTCAAAACACTCAAACTGATGCCAATGAGGCAGAATCCCAAGCTAGAGAGCTTGAGCTGGAACTCGCTCGAACTAAATTGGCTCTTGTGGAATCTGAATGTAAAAATCAAGTAAGTATTTTTTGAAAATACTATGGATCTCTTATCTTAAAAAAGAACCATGTTCTCTTATTATTTTAAATTAATACTTTTGTTATTATTCAACATTAAAAAATATTGTGGTATTATAAAGACTAATTTATAATAAAAAACTGTAAAAAAGAATGTTAATTGTTTGTTCATTCATAATCCGATCTCAATGCAATGAAATTTTATATGTAGCTAAATCAGGTAGCAATGCAAAAGATTAATAAATCTCAATCTAAAAACTGAATGGACATTTTTTTTCTTTTATTCCTGTAATCAATGCTGTTCCAATTCTACATAATTTTTCATTTTTAGTATAAAATGTTAAATTTGTAATCAATAAGTAATCAACATAGGTTTTTAAACTTATAGTTACATGTTAAATTTCCCTGTAGAATATTTGACAGTTTTCTCTATAATAATTTCTTTCATTTGCTGTTGAACACATTTGTTTTCATTTTCTAGGATCTTACCCATCAACTTAATGCAGCTGTGAATGAGTTACAGACCTCTAAAAATACATGGTTTCAAAAAACATTTTCTTCTATTCGCGATGCTACCAAAAAGGATAGCCCTGGTTCTAAAGATGCAAGTTGAAGTGAATGTAGGAGTATTTAAAGGTTCCTTTTCCTATTCATAGTATAGATTCACTATAGGGACCACCGAAATTTTAATTTCTTATTGCTTTTTTAGTCAAATATTAAATTCAAAGATTGAATTTCACTTCTCTGTAAAGAAATGTACAGTTTTATGAATATATATATGAATATTTGTTCATTGTTTATGTAAGTATATTGTGTATATCGTGTAAACATGTTTTAAATAATTCTAATTACAATGAGATTTGTAAATTTCCATTATCATAGTTTTTGTACTCACTTGAAAAGTAAATAAATGGAAATTCATTGTCGTAACTGATTTCTTGTTTTATTGCATACATATATAAAATAAAAAAGGGCCTTGCAAAGATATACTGAGGGCTTTGAATATGAAGTTAGCATTTTTCACTCAGTTATATTTGTTCTTGTGAATATAGAACTTAGACCAATGTAAAATTAAATTTGTGTAAATAAAGGATAACCAATACAGATTAAAAACTGATGTTTGATCAGTTTATGTTTTGGGTTTTATCTGTTTTAAAATCAAGTAAGTCTATTAGATTACATTTGTTCATGTTTAAATTTCGGGCAAGCAAAAATTATCCTTATAAATGATTGACATATTTTAATTGATTCAGTCAGTGAAAAGATATTCATGTTATTTCAAACAGGAATATATAAAAATCGATCATTATTTATGTACTTGAATTAAAAAAAGCACAAAGTTACATTCTAAACCACACATAGTTGATCATATTTCATTCAAATTTTTTGCAGATGTTGGTTCTTGCAAGAAATTGATTACTAAATTTATCCTTGTCCAAAAAATTCTTTAATGGTCTCATTTGGGTCTTCATTTAATAATATTCTGATTTTTATTTCAAAATTATGCCATTTTCTAATTGTTCCTTCTTTAAAACTGTCTGTACTTAAAGCCTTGATATTCGAAATTTCCATCAGTGTGAGGAAAGGGAATTTTTTTAGTTCGTCTCTAAATAAAGACAAAAATTTTTTTTTGACGTATGTATATAATATGTGTGTGTGATCATTATATAGGTTGTGATAAAGTCATTACATCCAAAAACAAATGGGGAGGGGGAAGGTTTTTTTCTTTTGTAAATTTATATTCAATAAAGGGGAGATTCAGTTTTGAGGGGGGGGGGGGGCCCTAAAATATCATTGTAACATATAATGATAAAATATTTGTTTTTAGCTTTTTATTTATTAATTTCAAGATTGTAATTAACCTTGATACAAATTACATTTGAAATATATCATAAAATATGTAAATTGTATGTTAAGTGATATAAATTTTAAATGTTTACTATTTTTTACAAAATAATCTTTATATTTTCCCTTGTCCTAAATTATAAGTTTAATAAATTGCAAATTATATACTATAATTGTATTTGAATTTGTATCTTGAAACATATAGTTCTTATACTCTGTTGTAGTATGTGTAGCTGTAATTAAAATTCTGTATAACAAAGTAACGTGTTCAATGTGTGTATTATTTAAAACCAAATTGTAAATATACGAGGAAAAAAATTTAGTAAAATCAGCAAATATATCTAAAATAGTAATAAAAACAGCACCCCACAAACCGCTGAACAGGATTCATCAGACGAGAAAATGATTAAATGCGATTCGGTTGCATATTTCCAAGTGGAAGATCATTGGAAATATTCACACATGTTTACACCAACCCGTTACAGAAACAGTAGGAACTAATTTTCTTATAAAACAGATTGCTTTTAAACTGTTTACTTTAAACTCACTTTTTTCATTTATCTGTTTAAAGCTATCTGTTATTTTAAGATCTTGTCTGAATTGGTGGAGGAAAACCCCCAACAAAAATTGTTAACTTTTGTCTTTAGAATTGGATTTTTATATTTGATTATCGTTTACATTCTACTGAAAATTTGATCTTGTCAACATTTTTAGATATTCTATCATGTGTTTTAGCATTTAAACAAATGTTTCATGCAGTTTAGCCAGAATTGGCTCTTGCGCCGTAAAACCAACCAAACACTCACTCAATGTGTGTATTATTTTGAAATATATATGCTTTAATATTATTTCATAATTTATTTAATACTTTTATGAAAAAAAAAAAAAGGATACATGAATACTACAGATAATTCTAAATATGGAAATTTTTTTTTACTTTGTTTGAATTTAATTTTAAGAAGTGTTAAAATCCTAGAAAGAATTCATAAAGTTATGATTTTTATAGATATACAATCTATTTAATCTATATTAACAAAATTTGATTTAAATCAAGTTTTTCTTTACTTTTTTTATGAATTTGAAATGGAAAATATAAAATTGAAGTTTGTAATTGAAAGAGGAAAAATAATTTTTTGATACTGCATTTTTAAGCAAAATGTAAAAATTTTTTTTTCATTGCTTTAAATCCTTTTTCTATTTTTTCTAACTTTAGATTATCAAGTAGGTAAATTGTTGTCATTTATTTGTATTAAAGTACGAGTATACGGGCAATAAGTATTTTGAAGATCTTGTTTTAAATTTAATTATTAGTAATATAAAAATCTGATTGTTTTCAGCTTTTAAAAAATGTAAGTGTTTTTGTTTAATTGTCCGAATTTTGGAAATTTGTTTTCAACTTTTTCAGAAAGTAATGATGATACATGTGTTAAGTTCCCCTATTTAGGTTCATAAACATGGAATAGAAAAAGAAAAACAATTATATGTTACCTAAAAGGATACATTTCTGAAGAATTTTCAAAAATTGAATATGATATGAAGGGAAAAAAAATACTAGAAAAAGAATTCTATAATTTGTGTGATTATGTCAATGGAAATGCTATAATGCTTAATATTTTAATTGTATTTGTTAAAGCTGTTATACTAATTAATGTAAAATGTATTAGATTTAGACTCAGAAAATTGTATACGAATGCTCTAAAAATATCTCGCATCAAAGTCAAAATTATTAGAGGGAATTAATATTAAAACTATATGTTCTAAAAATGCTTTTTGAATTTTATTACATTTGAAAAATGAGATGCTACCTTGAGTGACATTCAAATAACTGATTGTTCAAAAATTTAAAGTCAGTAGCCATTTTATATATGTATATTAAAACATAAATATTATATAAATCTTTTCTTCTTATGAGGAGCGCATCTCATTTACAATTTTTCTTTTTAAACTGATTATAAAAGCAATTTGCTTAACCAAAAAACGTTGCTTTAGCTAATTTTTTTCTATTTAACAATTTATTTACAAAAATAATGTTAGGTTATCCTGTTTTTCTTTTAACTTTAACATTTAATTGTTAAATACATAATATTTTTAGAGATATGTTCCCATGTTTTTGTAATATTTTGTTATGGTCTGTAGTTGACGTTTTCTGTAATTCATTTTATGAAAATGAAAAAAAAAAAAAAAAAAAAATTAAATTAGAAAAAAAGGAAAGGTTTTTTAAAAAAAATTAAAATAAAATATAAATTACCAATCTTTATTGCATTTCATTTATTTACAAATAAAATATAAAAAGTAATATTGATACCTTTTTTTTTGTAAAGTAAAAAAATATAAAAAAAACCGGTACAATATGTACAGATTTTTAATATGAGGAACCATTGCACCTCCACTCCATACCCTCAATCAAAAATAATAACACATGACAAATAACTTAAACAAATACATAAACTCATGCAACACAGATATAAATTAATATGATCAATGAAAGCTAATGATGCAATAAATATGATGACAAATGCCTTTGAAGAATGCTGAAAGTGAAAAGAACAACCTGCAAGCTGATAATTCTATAGAAAAGTATGAAATTGAAATATATTTTTAAATATTAATAAATCATTAAAAAAAATGATTAGACGTTATGAAAAAAAATTCTTGAAAGAAAGTTATACAGTAAATATATCACAAAAATATGCTTTGGTTCTGTTTTTTTTAGTAAAGTGAATTGGTTGTAAACTTTCTTGTAAGACAAAAATTTGCTTTTGTATTTATCAGCTTCAAAGGATTGGCCATGAGTTTTACACAGTGCATGAAGAATTGCCAATTGCTTGTCTTCGCCTAAATCCTACATTTTGATTTATTCTGAATTGGGATTCCTATATTTTATCGGAATTCCTTGATGACTCTTCGTTGAGCCACAAAATAAGCCACTGTACAAATGTAGAATACCAGAAGGAGAGCACTTGTAACGCTGAGAGCCATCAATGATGTCTTGGATGCACAGGTGTCCATCATTAGGACAGATTCTTTGTAGTGTGTACTTTCTGAAAATCAAAATGAATAATTCATGAATGCATTGCCATATATAGGTTAAGTTTAGTGTGAACTTTTT
>BMAV01009223.1:432095-470695 GCA_019973955.1 Trichonephila inaurata madagascariensis
TCATGAATGCATTGCCATATATAGGTTAAGTTTAGTGTGAACTTTTTGTGAATAATTGATCAGTTTTATACAGAGTATGACTTAGGCTAAATTCATGAGTCACATTCATCACAGTACTTGCGCAATACTTTTATGTTTTGAAGGCATTTATTTATTCGAGGTATTATCCCAGGCTTTTGAAAAAACAATATACTTCTAGAAATACAATCCTTATATATAAAGCACGTAAGAAATGTCCTTTCTTTTAATTAAACAGTATTTCGATGTATGTAGATGTCTAGTTTTTTTTTATATGCTCATCTTTTTTCATACTTAAAGCTCTCATTTTTATACCCGGCGTATAACGCGCACCCGTAAATTTTGATTTTATTATTTTTTTATTAAGGCTGTCTTCGGTCAATGTTAAAGAATCGGACCCGAGTTTGGAACATTTTTTTCAGATGTAAAAAAAGTGAAAAATTATTATGATATTCTGGCTTCACTATCCTTTAGAGAGTAGCATTTCTTATCATACATCTAATTTTTAATCGAGTTGACCCCTTTTTTCTGGTATGAAATATGTTTTGCGTTTTTTTCCCCTATACCGTAATGTTAAATGAGCTATCCTTGCACGTATTCAAACGAGAAATAGAGTATTCATTGAATATTTTTAAATTTTTCAGAACACTATATTGTTAACAGATGTATAAGTTATAATGTTCCAAATTTTCATGAAATTTGAGGTATTTTTTTGTCTGAAAATATGCTTCGCGTTTAGTTCACGCTCTTGTACTTTTGCCGAAAACAGCCTTATAAGTGCGTGTTATACGCCGGATTTTAAGATACCTCTTTTGTGTAAACAGTCATAACTTTGACGAATCACTTATATTGCTTTGTCTACAATATAATATAGTTTCCAATTTAAACTTATTCTTACTTTTATTTATTTATCATTGAAGAAAATAATTTCGGATAATGTGAAATCAGACTCTTACCGTTGACTGAGTTGACATCTCTCATGGAGCTAACGGATTCATCACCGAAATCGAGAACCAATATTTCGTGGCTGAGTGTCATTTCGCTGTCTTCTTTCTCGATAGTTTGAGGCTGAGATCTTCTGCGACGTCCCCAAGAGCTAGCTTTCTCCATGCCGAGGCCGCAGTTTACCTGTAAAAAGTAAACGTTTTAAGTATTTTTTTTAATGTTATTCTAGAACTCTGGCAATCACAACGAAGTTTTTTGTTGTGGGACTTACAGGCTCACATTTTCCAATACAGTATTTGACGTTACATTGGAATATCACTCCGTAAGACTCTGTGAAACGGAAAGCTTCGTAACTACTTTCTAGAGAACTTCCGATTTCACGGAAACGGGGGAAGATGTTAGCATCGACTGGGCAGCTGAAATAACACAATTGTATTATGTGAGACAAATGCATAAAAGTTTTAACTACTTTTATTAAAAATTTTTGATCCCGACTTGAAGAAATACCTTAGTTTCATGCATTAATTATTTAACAATTATTATTTATTATCACAATCATTATTATTAACCCTTAACTTCCTACTGTTGCATTTCTGTAACATATGATTTATTTTAATTTAACAGACTCAATATTTTTTTAATTACCTACAAATCACTTATCTGAGAAAAAAAAGATTAGTGTAACGAAATACATGCTAATTTTGTCACTAGATGGAAGTACGTTTTTTCCAGAAATCACAACAATTATAAAAATACCTCAAGAACTGTGTTTTTGCTATAAAAAGAATTCATTATATTTTATACTTCCTCTTGTTTATTGACGAAATAAATTACCAGGTAAGAAATTGAAACATTTTATGATGAATAATAAAATCCTCATATAAAAAAAAGTTTTGTAATTTACAGCACTACTGCGCAATGTTGCACTTCTGCAACAAACAAAAAAAAATGAAATTCAATTTAAAACAGCTTAGTTTTTTTATATATATATATATATTTCCCTTTTATTATTACTTGAGAACTAGCTCATATAATTTTTTCATAGAAATTTAAAAAATTGGGAAGTTATGGGTTAATATATGAAAAATTATTTCAAACATAAATTGCCAATGCGTGAGTTTCTATTCTTTCGCAACAAAAATTTCACTAATCAGTTAAATGATTGGAAAAAATAATTACATACATGTTTTTTTTAAAATTTTTTTTTATTATTATTATTAAAAGTCTTCAATATTTTCTTTGCTAATATTTGATTGGATAAATAGTTATTCTTTCAACAATTAAACGTTGTCTACAAGTGTAACTTTTTAAATTATTTTAGAATGTTATAGATTTCCGCTCCATTTAATATGCTGTCATTTCGTTAATCACAAATATTAACATTCAGGTTTCTTTTTCGATACTTGATCTTTAATAAAGTGAGGCGTTAATAAAACTGTTGAATCTCTTAACTATGCAGTAAAACTTTTAGAAATGCATAAATGAAAAAGCGTTTCGTTATTTTTTTTAAAAAAATAGACTATTTTCAAAGTAATATGTCGCTCATCTGAATTTTAAATTTATTCCAGTTAAAGTTTCAAAAATGAAACTATTCGATTGCTGTATTGTAAGAGTATTTTATTTTGATTGAAATGCAATGTGATTGAATTTAGATTATCTAATTATCAATTAAATTATTATTTCTTTTTATATACGATAAAGTATATGGATGTATTTGAAAAATAAGAGCAATCTTTACCCTCTGTCATCAATAACTTCAAAAACACTTCTTGCATCTTTAGCCATAGCAACGCAGCTTCGAGCAAATATTCCATAAGGAGCTAGCAAGAGATAGAAAATGAAACACAAGCAATGTTATCGACACATTTCAGACATTTATATAATAAAACAATGTTATTGAAGATGATGCTATATTCTTTAGAATAATGACAATTCTATAAAAAAATTTACGTGGAATATTCATCCAAACTTTAAAAATTATTATTTTCACGTTCCTTTTTCACGCCTAACTTTTTCTAGTTTTAAAGAGTAAATATAACTTTCAAAAGTTTTCTGCATTGTACATCGGAAATAATACATAAGAAAAAAAAATTTATTTATTTTCTATTGTGGTTGATAAAACCACACACATTCTACCTCGCGACATGAATTCCTATCTTTTAATTTTTAAATAGTTTTTTTGGGCTTTTTTTAATACTTAAAAAATCATGATAGAAAGTAACTATAAATATATACACTGAATATTTACTGCAAAAAACATCTGAAGAAATTATCACTTGTAAACATATTCGTAATTGATCAATGATTATCATAAAAATGAAAATTAAACTGGCTCTGATAAAACAAGTAATATAAAAAAAAAATTTTTTTAAGTCAATTCCTACTTAGATCAACAAAGAAAAATTTTATTTTAGCTACTTTTTATTAAATAGTTACAATTAATATAAATATGTATATACATAGGACAGAATCACAACATTAAGTGGTAATCAATTTTTATTCATTATCATTAAAGTATCGTATTGTCATAAAAAACAATCGTTTCTATAAAATTTCAGTTCAACTGAATGCTTTAAAACGTGAGAAAAAAAACCTTTTCAAGTTTTGACACAAGTTATCAAAAATGATGCCAACGTGGCTGTATTTGTAATTCTTTAAATAACTAGCTTTAATCAATTAGTTTTTATTAATTATAATTAAATTACTGTATTGTCATTCAAAATAATCCTGTATATAAAATGGAGGTTAGGTACTCCCTATAGTCACCAACGGTTTCGTATTTATTTTGTCGCTGTTTCCACTAAAATATTATTTACTGGTTCTTAATTTCATACATTTTTGCTGAACAAATTTAATTTAAAAAAAAGAAAAATCAAAGAAAAGCGATAAATAAAAATGAAAACTCATGCAGAAGAATGTTAGATCTTACTTCCTTCTGGAATTTCTATTCTGAAAGTGAGTTTGTCTCCTATCCTGACTGTATTGGCTTCTCTTCCTTCAATTCCAAGAATGACTATCTTCGGCAGAGGTGCTTCGGGTGATGCAGTGACTTGCATAGTATCTGGATCTCTGAAATGAAGTTTTGTACTACATTTTTAGTGTATATATAATATCTCTGATTATTTGCGAGGTTTTACACTCTTATTTTTTTATTTCGTACATGAAGAAAAACTTTACTTTTGATACCGATTATATTTTTTTACGTTCATTTCCCGAAGTAATTAAAGCAAGGTAAGAAGTGAAGTGAACTGCCTATTCTGGTTTTTATATAAATAATTTTCTCTATAGAGATTTAAAATTCCTTGAATTTATCCGGAAATAGGATACATATGTTGTTGCGCTTCATTTTGTACGGTAAATGATGCTGAATTTAATTTGAGAAACTCTTCGAGTCTTTATTTAAACGGAGTCATTAAACCGTGCAACTATTTCAATTGCAATTGGCATTTGTTTCTTTTACTTCTGTTTGTTTTGTGTTGTGTTGCTCTTTCAAGTGGAGAAAACGTAATTTTATTGCATCTCTGAATCTGAGTATGTGTAAATATGATTTCTTTAATATAATGAGCTATTTAATTTTTAACTTGTAGACTTTGGTATTAAAACTTGAATTCTTTTACCTACTTCAAAAAACCGCTGGACTCTTCATATGGATGTTTACTGAATAAAAAATATTGTTAGGTATGAGTATTTAGCTATAGGATCACGATCAGCAATCACGATATTTAAAAAAAAAAAAACTAAATGTATTGTGTTCTCTATTTCCCTACGAATAAAAATATATTTAAATTTTATTTTTTTAAAAATACGCATAATGTGTTCTTATATCACGAAAATGTCAAGACGAATTTAGTTTTCTGTGGTCAGGATGCTGAAACTGTGGAACATGTATTGTTGTATTGTAAACTATATTTCTGTAAAAGAGAGAATTTTAAAAAGGAGTTGAAACGCTTAGGTATTTCCTGGGCACCTGTTTTGTCTTTGTTGGTCAATTGTACTGAAAGCTTAAATGTCTTAAGAAAATTTGTTCACTGCATAGATTTTTAAAGTTTGATATTGGCGTACCTTCCCTTGTTTATATTTGTGCATTTCCACTCTTCCTTTTTATTTTATGTCTTTGTCTTAAATGTTTTTTTTTTCCAAATTTGTTTTAAATTATATAATTGTGTTACTACTTACGTCTGTAAGCCTCATGTTATGCAGTGTGGAGCATGAGAAGTTTTGCAAATAAATTAAATTTAAAAAAAAGAATTTAGTTTTCTAAGGTAGTATTCTGATCACGCGATTTGAAATCACAGAATCTGATTGGCTGAGCATCTACTGGAATATTCATCACTGAAAATTCTTAGCGAAGGAATAATACGTGTCAGTAGCTACAAAGCATTCATATGGTATGGCGAGAAAATTAATGAGCGAGATATTTTGTTCTTGCTCGTGGCCCTCGCGTTTCCGATTCATCTTCTCTGTTCATTATATAACTGTGAATGATTTTAATTTAATAAAATTAAGCCATTAAATTGTATATCGTATTGAAATTTAGTGAATGTAATATTATTTTGGATAGGACACTAATTATCTATATATGGACACATGAATGACAGTTCCAAACCTTACTCGGCAAACGAATGTAAAATGTAACCGCTCTTGTAGTAATAACTGTAACTGACTGTAACAAGCAGCAGAAGAGCCCTCTAGCGACAACTGAACTTTAGTACAGGTCAGTTGAGGAAAGAATGTAATCATTAGGAAAAACCGTCCATAGTTTTTGCCCTTTATTTTTTTTATGAATGACATGTGTTGTCTTTGTGTAACTTAACCTAAATTAATAAATAATTCTTACGCTAAAGACTTCAGTGAACCCAACCCCCATTTTACAACTTTTAGTTTAATCTTTAACCTTCAACGCTCTACAGTAATATTTATATGTTTAAATGGTCAAGACTCCTTGTCAATATCGCATTGTGATTGGCAAAATTGCTTATAGTAATTACTAATACTTATTGGTGAATGCACTATAGACATTTATAACAAATAGAACAACAACTAAATTTAATCTAGTAAGTATAATCTAGTTATATATATATAAATAATTTTTGTCTATATGAGCATTATATTAAAGTGCGTTAATATTATATAATTTTAAGGAGATTTAACCAGTGCATGTTTATCCCTTGAGTACTAAGGGTGGGCACCCAGGGGCCCGGATAAGCGGAACTTAACCAGATTTTCTGGTTATAAATTTCTATCCTCCAGTGCCAAGGGGGCCCGTAATCTTCTGCATCCAGGGCCCGAAATGAGCTTAAACCGGCACTGGATTTAACAACAACAACAAAAAGTATTTATTGATGCAAGTTTTTTTTTCTTTTTTGTTCACTTGCTTACCTGATAGGCATCATTCCGAAAGATATGTTTCTAGATGTAACTTCATAAGTACATCGGACATTGTAAACCTTGTCTGTTCTTGTCATGACCACATTATGATGTTGTAGAACTACAGTATTTGTATATACACCTCCCTGAAAGTTAAGAAAATGGCATTAAATACCAATATTTATTCAGAAAAAAAAGTTTTACAGGTAAAAATCTGACTTTGAGATTTATATATGGTTTTTGGAGGGATATATAGACAGTTGCATTGAGCGAATTCTACGTATTTCTCGAAATAATAACTACATTTACAAAAGTATAATTGATTTCTCTGATTGGTATTTTACACTTACAATAGGTATTCATTGGGTGTGTTTATCATATGCGATATTTGTTCAGCCTAATGAAATTCTCTTACCATAGACTGCGTGTTGCAATCTTGGCCACTTAATGACAGATCAAGCCTGAACTGGTTGCTGTTGAGTACATTGGCGTGGCAAGTTTCACTTCTTCCCAAAGCATAGATACGACCATGGAAATGACGATTTGTCTTCACGTAGACTATGATCTTCGAATCCGTGCATTGGATAGATACTATAAGAAGAAAAAAAAAGTTTTGTGAAAAAAGTACAAATCCATACAGCCGAAACAGTTTTCTCCGGAATTATGCATCTTAATGGTAAATAAACAAATAAAAAAATGAACAATTTTTACCGTCGTAGCATACTCCGTAGACATCACAAGAAGGATCTTGAGTATTGGGAAAGAATGGGACGGTTGTTGGTGGCTGTTGTTGAGGTGACTGAGACTGTTGGTTCAAACTCAAATTGATATTACCCTTGGAAGGCTTGTTGCGCTTGGAAGTGTCGTCTGTAAATAATTTTGATTTTTCAGTATATTATAATTAAACTTCGAACTAACAAAAATTATATTTGACAAGTAGTTTATAGTTGAAGGAATTTCCTTTATTATTGAATACACGGAACACAAATAAAATTAATATTTTAAATTAATTGTAATTAGAAATATTTGTATGTAAGCAAAATTTATCGTTGATTTAAGATCCTTATGCTATTGTCGTCAATATGATGAGATTGTTAATAGAACTTTCAAGATAGATTCTCTGCTGTAGAACTCTCATTATAATTTACCTTGATAGAATCTCAAGGTAGGTTTTATTAATAGAACTTTCAAAATGAATTTTCTTGATGAATTCACAGATTACGTACGATAAAACTCTCTTGTGGTAGATTCTATGCGACATAATTCTGTTTTTTTTCCCTCAAGTAACATAAAATAAATTAAAAGAAATCATTTCGTATATTGCAAAACAATTTTCTTTCTTTCATATTTTCTTTTCTTTTTTTAAAGTAAAAAAACAGAAAGAAATTATAATTTGATTTCAATTATAAATTACAGATTCCATTCCGTTTTGAAATGCATCTTCAGTCGGGAAGGGGGAGGGGTTACCCTGACTACTTTCTTAGGCAAGGTTATATTTTAAAAAAAGAAAACGTAATTGAGGGCACTGTCTACCGTCTAAATACTAAAACACAAAAATCTGTTGGTCTATGGGAAGGGTTTGAACCCTTAACCCCATCCTTGCGTACGCCACTGCATTCAGCGATAGATTGTCGATGTTATTGAATTTGAGATTTAAAAAGTATAAAATCTTTGAGTACTTGAGATTTATATTCCATAATTTGAGAGAGAATATTAACATCGGGAGTTTACAAAATTTTTATCTAAAAGGAATATGGCAACATGATTAAAAAATATTTAATTCTTTTTTTTTTAAAAAAAGAAATCTTACTGGCACAGATTGCTTCCAAATATACTCCAGTGCTGTCTCCAGTATCCAAGAGAGGAAAGGGGTTAGGAGTAGCAAATGTTTCTGCACCATCGGGGAACATGATGTGATCGAGATGGAACAGCTTGCAGATAGCTTTCTTGGTCCTTGGCTCTGCGCGGAACAGAACAGAACGGCAGACGAATTCTCTTTCCAGAGAGCACTGTTGGAGACATTCCTGACGAGTATTGACCTAATGGAAAGCCAGAAGAAGAGTACTTTATTATATGGAGTGAGTGAATACAAACGTCGCATCGTTCTGCCACTCGAGGGCTTTTGGCGACGGACCTTGTCATTTTGAACGATGGTCAAGTGACAATGACGACACCTGAGATCTCTTTTGACTTCCACACCACAGGAGGATGCTTGAGCCTCGACAGATTTAACGTGCATCGCCCTCCTAAATGGCGGGTTTTCAGCGGTACGAGGCTTGACCTCATGACACGCCGACCACGAGTCCGTTATCTTGACCACTAGGCTACCGCGGCCACTTTAGTATATAAAGTCTACATTATATAAAATGCGTTTCTAGGAAATGCTTGGAAATTCTTATAAGTTTTGATTTGATTTAATTTACGAATTGAAATGAATAAGGATTTAATATGATCTTAATTTAAGTCGCATTGGAAAGCAACACAAGGGCTTTTGGCGACGGACCTCGTAATTTTGAACCACGATCAAGTAATGAGGGAGGACACCTGAGCTGACACCCCTCTCTCCAAAATTTCAAACCACTCATACAGGAGGACTTTGAGCCTCGATAGATTTAACGTGCATCAGTCTCTCTACACGGCGAGTCTTTAGTGGCACTAGGTTACGAACCCGAGACTTGATGACGCCGGCCATGTGAGTTCACTACCATGACTACGAGGCTACCGCAACCACTGAGGGTTTTGGAAGTAAATTCGAAAACTATCATTATTTGTAAGGCATTTAATAACATGTTATTAACAATAATTACGTTTTAGTGCGACGTTTATTTTTTATACCTAAATTAATATAATTTATTTTTAAGAAAATATGTTCTAATATAGTATTTTATATTATATATCTAATATAGTCTAATATAGTATAATTTTTTTTTAAAAAAAGTAATATTCAATTTAATTATCTATATGAAATTATCTATATGAATCTTAATAAAATTCGTACTTTTAAGTTCGGGAATTTTAAATATAGTCATCTAAATATTGTGTATAAATTACACCCAATTATGTTTTTGCACAAACTTCTTTTACACGTCTTTGATTGATTCCAAGTAAATTCTAAGAAAATTTTGCTTTATATTTATTTTCATAACTGCGACACTGGAAGTGAAGAATGTAATGCGATTTTCATTTCTTAGAATTCCTTGACTTCTGTAACCTCAGTATGGAATTTTGCTTAGCTAACATACAAACACAATGATTAATTTCTGAATTACTTCTTAAATCCATTGAAGGATGGTCACCACTGGAGGCTAGTCCTAATTTTGTTCACGAGATTATTGAAAGAATTTCACTAATGCAGCCTGAAGACGTTGACTGAAAAATTTCTAGTGATATTGCAGTTTTACGCAAAGTATGCGTTGATAGTCAGGAAAAAGTCAACGAATAAAATATTTTCATGTGTAACTCATATTATTTTGCTTAACTTTTGTGTTTATAAATTAAAGAAATGGTTTTATTTTCTTTTCCTCTAGTGATAATTTACCTTTGAATATACATATACAATCTTTACGAAAAAAAAAAAAAAAATGTTTAAGATCCTAAATGAAACTCATAATTTATTGTATTATTTTTGCTGATTTCTTAAAATTGGAACCAATCTCCTATTTTTCCCATAGACAAAATATAAACTTTACAAGGATTTTTTACACGTATTCTGCTGGAATTTATCTATCGTGTAATGATAGAATTAGGTGTAGAAATATAAATATTCTGAAATTGTGCTATCAATAATCAGTTATATTTAATAATAATGTATTTTTTGATATTTTTAATTACTTAAACATTTTTAAATATAGAAATAAGTAAGAAAAAAATATTACGCATTTTCTTACCAATATTTGTTTGTCTAAATAGTAATTGAGATCAATGTAATACGTAAGTGATGTCTGAGGCAAATTTACAGGTGCATATCCATAATTCTTTGGTCCTCGGCATACCTTATCCGCTAAAATTAATAAAAAAAAGAAGCAGTTAATATTAAGTGCATAAATAAGTCTGTAAATAATTTTATTTTTCAAATAGCATAATAAAAAGAGTTTTAAGTAATTTTTATAGGAAAAATAAGTTAAATTTGAATGATTCTGTTATGGCTCTACTTGAATAAATTCAGTTTAATTATTACAAACATTCAAATGAATTTTCGAGCATATTTTAAAGATCTGCTTCGAGGTTAAGTTATATTTGCCTAAATTTCTGAAGAATAATATTTGAAGCAATAGGAGAAATGAAAAATAATTTCTATTAGAAATAAAAACAGGTATTATTTATAGCATTAAAAAGTTTTATTTTCTGATGTTCTTAGAAGTTTAGAACAAAATTTTCAATGAGTCAATGATACACGGAAGAAAGCGCGTGTAACATGTTTTAACATCTGCATCTGAATCATCTAATTTCCTGATATTCTGAGAATTTTAGAACAAAATTTTCTATCAGTCAATGATATACGGAAGAAAGCGCGTGTAACATGTTTTAACAACTAAATATGTTTGTCCGTGGTCAATAGAGGATTAAATCCTTCGTTTCTCAAAAGTTTATTTGAAGATTATTTTGAAGTTGAACTTGTAAAAATAATCAAAAGCTGATGTGGGAAAAAAAAAGTTTCTTTATGTAGTTTTTTTGTTATTATTTCAATAATTTATTGAATGTGGAGGATGAGGAAACTTTATTTATGATTTTGGAAATATGATTTTGTGTGGTTTTAATTGTAAAATTATTTTGATTTTGTGTGGTTTTAATTGTAAAATTATTTTAAATTCCTTTCACAGCTACTTCAACGCTATTTTTCAATTCTTACTATTAACTCACACTCTATTTATTTATTTATTTATTTGTTTGTTTGTTTATTTATTTATCTTGGTAGAATTTTCAATCGTTAATAAAATACATTTTAAAGCGCTCAATTGAGCTGAAATTTAATGTACATAATTATTTTGGATGACAATATAATAATTTAATTACAATTAATAAAAATTAATTGATCAAAACTAATTATTTAAAGAATTACAAATACAGCCACATTGGCGACTTAGCGATCCTTTTGGCGATTTGTGTCAAAACTTAAAAAGGTTTTTTTCTCACGTTTCAAAGCATTCAGTTGAACTGAAATTTTACAGACTCGATTGTTTTGGATAACAATGCGATACTTTAATGATAATTAATAAAGATTAATTACCACTTAATGTTGTGATTCTGCCATATGTATATACATATTTATATTAATTGTAACTGTTTAATAAAATATAGCTAAAATAAAATTTTTCTTTGTTAATCTAAGTAGGAATTGACTTAAAAAAAATTTTTTTTTATATTACTTGTTGTGTTGAAGTTTAATTATTGAATTTCCTTAACAATTTTCACTGACATGTTTCAAGGAACCACATGAACTTACGCTGTAAGCAGGCGTTTTCGAAGTAGTCCACGCCTTGCGATTCCACCATGTGAACATACACTCCTGGAGATCTTCTGTCAAATTCGCTGAGTCTGCACTCCTTGGTGACGTAGTTGAACTCAACCGATCTGCAAACAAATCTGACCTCAGCCAGGCAGGCTGACAGACAGGCCTCTTTGTTGGAAGTGAAAATGATGGCGTTCTCCAGACCTCGAAGACTTTGGTTGGGAACACGCTCGAACGACCACAGTCGGTTGCAGACGCTGTCTGGAATATGCAAACAAATGAAAAACGTTTACTTGTTTTGGTTTCAAGTTCCAAAAAAATAAAAGTGATGTGTGTTTAACAAGAACACTGCAACATCAATCAAATCTGTCGTACTGTATGTGATAGATATTCGACACACACGTGAGAAAATGAGTCTTGGGATTGTATTGTATTAGATTAGAAATGATATGAAAACAATCATAAAATATTGATCCAACAAGAAGAAATCAAAAGAAAAAAAAACTTATTTTCCATTTATTTCTCTTTGGAAGATTTCGTGAAACATTTCAATCAAATCTATATCATTTAATAAAATATAAATTTATTATTTAAGAAGACACACATAGTTTACTTTTAAAAGATGTATGTACGAATACAAGTTTTAATTTTAATAAATATGGCAGGCAATTAAAAAATAAGCCGTGATTTTTGTCTTCATCTTAATTTTAAGTTGAGCAATGAAGTATACTTGTGGCAATCGAATTATATCATTCATTTTAAGAATTTTCAAAGGCATAAACATCTGTGAAATATTTGAAATTTACTACAGAGAGATATATTAAAAATAAAAACATGAAAAGAGGACAAAATGTGTATATGTTTTACAGTTAATTAATAAGGTAGCTTCCCAACAATATTTCTGAGTTACTTATGTTTACTAATATAAAAGAATATTGTCATACATTTTTATTAGTATTATTTAAGCAGTTGGCTTGAAGAATAAGTTCAACTATATATTCACAATCATATTTTTCATGAGCTTATATCGAGTGTCCGAAAAGAATGTGGCTACACATATTTCAAATTTTAATTACAAATAAACAAAGATATTCACTTACTGTTTTTTATGTTCCATAAAAAGAAATACCAAAGGTTTTTTTTTACAATGTACATTTGCACGAATTCAATGTGCACACCATTAGTTGCGCGCAACAATCGAGTGTATACGAATAACATCATCTCAGCTTCTGCTAGGGCGGTCAAATTTTGTTTTTGACAATGGACTAAATTCATGATGGTCACATGATAACGACAATCACGTGTTTCACATTGATTAAAAATTGACATACTAAGTTGTTCAACTTGTAAAGTTTAGATAACATTTAAAATTTGATGATTGCTTAAAGAGTTCACGTGCTAAAATTCTTCAAACAGTTTTCAAAATTAAAAAAAAAAAAATACTTACATTATACGAATACTTTTAAATTAAGTGCATCGTTATATCGTTGACAAATATGTATTTTCTAAAAGAAAGTTCCTGCAAAAAGCAAAAGTTGGCAGTAGTGAAGCACATGAACTGATTGGCTGGAAACGCGTGATTATATTTGATATAATTATGACGTCGCATTAATTTATGAATTGATTGGCCGAAAACACGTGGCTCAGTTATCATGTGACTAATGACGTCACATGAATTTAGTCCATACGCTACCTATCATCATAAATTTTTCATACCACTTCTAAATTGTGGATCTTGAAGTTGGACTTCATTTATGGGTAATTCTAAATTCACGCTATTCATGTGTTACATATTTTAATTCGATTAACCAGACTACAACTTAAGCTTGTTGTTGTGGTGAAGCCATTTTGAAACGAGAATGTTGAAAATTATGGCCGTTGCACCATCTTGTTTGCGTTTCATTAAACAGAAACTTTAATCTTTTCTTTAAGGAACATAAGAAACTTACAGCGGAAATTTTTCTCTATCTTTAATTTATTTTTTGAAAGTGTAACCATTTCTTTTCGGACACCCTATATATTTTATTCTGCAGTTTTAAAATAGCGCAGAATTTTTGAAAATTTTTATTTAAATCTTTTCTGAATGTATTTTATCTCATATTATTTGATTATAAAATGATACTTAAGATTGCTGAAGTGTCCGAATCCTTTCAAATGTTTAGAGGAGTAAATATTATGATTTTGTGCAGAGTTAAAAAAACTTGCAAGAGAATCACCCTTAAAATAACTTCATACTATTAAGGTGTTTCATATTTCAGATTTGTTTTTACTTACCAGTTCTCAAGTGCAATTTCACCAAGAAATACGTATTAACGCTTCTTTGAGAAAGAGCAGTGGGTCGTACGGCTTGAGTTTCATTTTGAAGCTGACAAGTGGTCTCTTGATTTGGAGTCAAAGGATTCACTACGAAACTGAAAGCGGCAGCTGCACATTCTGATTCATCTCTGCACCAACCCAGGCATTCATACAAAGATACATTCCATACGGTGTAGTAGACGGTCCCAGGATAATCCTGATTTGTCAACTTTTCAAAAGTCACTTTACCTGTGGGTAATGAAACGTAATCTAAGAAAAATATATCCAGGGAAGCTTCATCCTTACTAATATTATAAACGTGAAAGTTTGTGAGGATGTTTGTTGCTCTTTCACGCAAAAACAACTGAATGGATTTTAATGAAACTTTACAATAACATAGCTTATATATCAGAATAACACATAGGCTATAATTTATAAAGATATTGTGTGAAGTGTCCAAAATATAACGATAATTGTCAAGTAAGTAGAAAATTTCTGCCATCTGCAAAAAAGCCCGTGGCAGCACACATCTATCTTTTTTGTGTGAAGCAAAGCCTTCCCTTTTGTTTTGTCTACACCATGGCTCAGTGCAAGTTCTCTTTTAATTTATTCCGTAAATAAAACAATGAATATGTTAGTTTTGTATAATATACTTTTTTCGTCCTATACGTGTTTAAATAATTTACTAATATATATATATATATATATATATATATATATATATATTTAAATTCGTGAAATGTTTAAAAACTGTCACCTGACAGATGCTTTGAAAGATTATTCCAAAATAACTTAAAAAATTGTTTCTTTAATGTATTGAGACATTGATAGATAAATATTCAAAAAGGGAAACGTAGTTGTTTACCAGAATGTAATTTCTACAATTTTTTTTAAAAAATTTAATTTATATTTAACTTGCTTTATGTCTTAGTCGAGCAAAATATGTATTTGGAATGATGTTATATTAAGTCATAAGCGGGCAATTATTTTTGGCTCAAAGGCTAGGTCGTGGAAGCGAAAGAAACCGAAGGACCGCACCTTTTAAAAATGATTGTGCACTCATTAGTTAATTTGCATCTCAGAAAAGGTATTTATTGTACCATACAAATCAACAAATAGTGAGAGTTTTATTCAATTTATTTATTGTGGTAATTTCATATCATCCATAGCTGGAAGCACATTCAATTTTAAAATCAGTTTAATCAGACAAATGTACCCTCTATACCACTTTTCGATAACTTTTTTGATATCAGGAATTAGATTGCTTGTTGAAATTCTCATCATAGCTTACAAGTTAATTTCAGCCAACTTGTATCTATATTTACTCTTGTTGATCTTCATACAAGAAAAATTTGCTGACAAATATATGTCGAATCAAATATAGAAAACATTTTCTCTATATTTGGTTTCATGATAGTCTTGGTGGGCCGCATATGGCACGCAGGCTCACTTATTTGCTCAGCCCTAAATTAAGTCATTCTCTAATTACTTAAATTTTAAAGATAATGTGTTAAGCTTAGCCTTCTTAGAAAATTGCAGTGAAAAAAACTATTTTTGTGGTATTTTTAAGTAATGAAAAAAAAATAATATGATAATCAATATGAACAACTTAAAAAAACAGTTATAGCAATTTGAAAAATATATCAATTAATATTATATTTGAAAAAATACAACAATCAGCTTGAAAAATTTCGCATTAATTATCATATGCGCATTAATTTGTAATATTTTTTGACTTTGTATTTTTTTTTATATTTTGTATTAATATGGATGCGTAATATAACTTCAAATGCTTAAAAATTTCTTCATTGGAGGATGGCAACTTAGGAAGTTCTCGTTTGGTTCATCGAACACGTTAATGAGAAAATTCTGTTTTTTTTTTCTTTCTTTACAGCAAAATAAAACTCGTTCATTCATTTACAATGTTACAATTCATTTACATTAATGTGATTATGTATCAAAAAGATAAGATTCTTCTAAACAGGTCACTAAACACGAGTGAGGTTCGATATGAACCAATTTACACTGTCTGCTCCTCTCAGTTCAAGAACTTCAAGTTTCTGCTTTCAAACAAACCACATCAAAGGTTACGCATTGAGTTATCACAATCAAAACAGATGGACACATCTTGATCCGTAGTAAAGCTCATTACGAATCAAAAGGTTACCTGAACGCCCTGAAGCTGCGTGTTACTTATTGTAGAGAGAGCCTCCCTGACGCGTGTTTTGTGTGCACTCACTTGTAGCAAATTCATCCTTCAGAAGGCATATCCTGAGGTATTAAAAGATCGTAAACCTTAATAGATGTTGATGTTTGGCTGTCTCAAATGTTACCTCTGAGCGGCACGTGTGAAAAAAGCTTTTTGTAGTGATTATCAAAAAAACATTTTGTCTGTAATCTCATTTCTGTGAGAAAAACACTAGAACCGCAATCTGCTTCAGGATTTGCAAGCAACGGGATATGACAGGTAGTTAATGTTGTGTATGTGATCTATTCTTGGGATTTCTTGAGGCGATGTTTCGGTCATTTGAGTTACAGTGTAAGAAGATTGAGGTATAATGTTAAGCCGGATATGTTAGGTATTAAAAATTGCTGCAAAAGCTCGTGCGTACATGAATTAGGTTGCAAATGTGAAATTAAAATTCTGTTTTATTGGAAGAATCTATTGCTGGAGGAAAGAGGGCAGTATAAAATTTGACTTGGAATCGAACTTTAAAATTTGATAAGAAATCGGTTACAATCTCACTCAGATTCTTACACATTTTTTTAACAAATTTCCAACTGAAGTGAAGAGTAACTAGTTCAAAAACCTAAAATCAGCTCTAAAAGTTTTTGGAATTATGAATTATTTAAAATTATTATTAGAATCTTTATATGTGTTTTATACGTAAAACTCTCTTGCGCAATAATTCAAAACAAATTTTATCAGATTTTATTATTTTGAATTGAAATGATAATTATTCCGTAAATATAAAAGGGGTTTTATAGTAAATACAATACATCTTACATGTTGTATTAATTACTGCATGTAGTATTGATTGTCTGCTCACAAAAATAATCCACACTTGAATTTAACTTTCTTAATTTTATTGAATTGCCTAAATTTTTCTTTTATTCATTAATTTATTTTAAAGCGTTATTCCGAATTCTTTTATGAAACATATAACAAATTATGATTTTGAATTATTTAATTCTAAAACGAATATTATCACTAGAACAGTTAAGATATTTAATATATTTTAAACAATGAAAGAATCAGAATATACGATGATTAAATAAATTAATAAAATGGTTAATTAACATCATAATCTGTATTATATTTGTTCTTTGTTTATAAATGCAAGTATATTTATATGATTATTAAAGAAAATAATTATTTGGAATTAAGAAGGATTTCCGGCTATGATATTGTCTTTTGTACTAACGAGTATATTATTTTCTAAGCTTATTTAACTCACACATAATATTCGAATTTTATCAAGAAAGAAAATCCAAGATAAATTTAATTCTTCTTTTATAATATTTTTAACGAACATTTTTTTTATATCGCACAATTGAATTACATGTAAAAGTTATTGTCAATAGCAGATTTAAACTTTTAATGAATTCAGAAATAGAGTCATTTTCTACTCTATTATATTATGTTTATTGTATCAAAAAAAGAAAAAGAAAATGTCTGTTATTAACTTCGTGTATATTATTAATAATTATCTGTGTGTGTTATCAATTTTAAAAGGCTTCATTATTAATGATACGAAAAATAACGCAAATAATTCAACTATGAAAGTTTCTTCAGAGTTTAAGAGTTTAAAATGATTGTTTTTGTAATTTAAATTAAAAAAATAATAAAATTTAATAAAATAATTCAATTGTAATGCGATAATGACACACACACACACACAAAGAAGCATAAAAGTAATATATGTAGAACTTTTCGTTATTTATTTTGAAAAGGTAAATAATTTCAATTTGATAATTGCGTCCAATTAATTTTATTTTGATTGCTTGAAAATTTACTAATAATATTGGCAACATGCTTCTCATTTGATAAAGAGATAAAATTTATAGAACAAATAAATTTTTTTCTTATCCTGTGTTCTTAATTCGCTTAAGAACAAAGCATGATTTTTTCTCTTTTTAAACCTTATTGTATGTTCTCACCTGTTTTATAATACAAAATATTATAAAGAAATTTTTTTTTATTCTTATACATTTTAATAAATTTAATTCAAAAAAATTAAATGAATAGTTTTTCTGGAGAAATGCAGTAATCTAGGGGAGAAAGTTTCAGGAAGATTTGAAAATGGCGTGTGATTGTCTATTAAATCAGCTAACCTAATTAACTTCACAGACATATTAAAGGTAAGAATTAATGTTTTATTTGGTACTTTTAGCTCAAATTTTCATTTTTTCTCTTAAAAAAATAAAACTGCACTTTAAAAGAAGTTTTTCTCTTTGATAGTTTTGAATTCCTTTTGTTTTATTTTCATCTATTCGCATAAAATAATGTCTAGAATAAAAATAATAAGAGAAGATTTAAAAGCTAATTTGAACATAAAGAAAATAATATTTCTTATTGTTTAAATTTGATTCTAATAATTGAAATCCAAGTAAGTTTTATTTCCCCACTATACATTGAGGCCATTTTATTCATTTAAAATTTCCTTGTATCTTCTTTAAAGATATTATGTTATGATGTTAATATATTTTCAACGACTTTCAGAGTAAATTAGAGGTTTACAAGTATTAATACATGCTCTTTAGAGAGTATTTTTTTAAAAAAATTACACACACACACGTATATATTTTTTTAAAAATTAAATTAACTTATAGAATTAACTTGATGACCTTTTAAAATTAAAATGGATAATTTTTTTTATTTCTGAAATGTTGATTAAATTTTCCTCAAACTAATTAATAAATTTTTATCGAAATTGTTCATAACTCATTAAATTACTTATGAACTGTTATGATACACGTTTATTTTAATAAGAAAAACTTTATGGGAAAAATTATAAATTTGAAAAATAAATTACATGACATCTTAAGGTACCGTAGTGAGTATGAACGTTAAATTTAAACAGAAGTTAGTTTGTGTAGCTTGTTAATCTGTAGTAAAAATTAATTTTTGTATGTAGATAGGATAATAATTTGGAAGTATATTTATTTATGAAATTATATAAATTTCGCCAAATAATTTTAAATATCTTTTTTTTTCTTTATACCCTTAAAAAAAGCCCAGAAACAAATATTAAAAACAAACAAACCTTTTTAAGTATTCAAATTAAAAATTCTACTGCTGCTTATAATTTTAAAGAATTTTAAAATTAGATTAATTACTTTATTTCTCCAGAATTAATCATTTCTATCGTTTTTTATCTCTAAATTTATTTTTTTAGCAAGCTGTTTTTCATGAGGTCATTTTATTATAAAAATTGTGCCTATGTATTTATTTTTTTGATATTTAAAAAACTATATGTTTTAATAAATCTAATTATCTCTAGCCTAAAAGTATGTGTTAATCATTATAACTGCATATAACTGATTTAGTGTTTTTTAAATTTTGTTAAAATTAGTCGTAACTCTTAAAATATATAATCGATTTAGTTTAAATACTTAAAATTATAATTTTTCAATGATAAATAAATAATGTGTTCATTATTATTTAAACATTATATTCGTACTGAAAATTACTAAGTGGGTTGTACTAAAAGTACCTAGAGCAAAGTTTCCCAAACTTTTTTGCCTCATAGACCCCTTGGCAGGTTTTTTGTTTTGGGTTAGACCCCTACTTGCCTAATATTAAATTTTTGCAAATTCATCAACTTAAATGTGTTTTTGAATGCAAGTATAGAGCTACTTTCTTTAAAAGATTTAAATTTTTAACTGTAGTGAAGTATAGAGTTTAAAACTTAAGAAAACACATGTTAATTAATTAAATTAAAATTTAATTAATACATAAAATAACTGAGCAACAAACAAATGCTTTTATTTGGAAGGATGAATCTGGGGATGCAATTACAAATTTTCATTATTTGGTATCTATCTTATCTGGTTTAACCTTAAATATCTCCTTGGTCAATAGTGTCCAGTTTTTTTGTTTGTTTGTTTGTTTTGGAGATGGGCAAGCGCATTTCAATTCCTTCTTAATCGGAAAAACAAATAAAAACTTTCTCAAGTTATTCCATAATATGGAAGAAATAACAGGTATATCTTTTTAAAGCCAAAATTATTGACATCCATTTCTATATAAACTTTAAGATCTTCGTTAGTATCTATTTCTAGTGCCTTATTCTTGTAATCTGACATTTTTTTTCATTAGTCATGGCCTGGTTTAATGAGATCCCCTGTCGTAGACCCCCATTTACCCTTCATGGACCCCCAAATTATTTTTTCGCTGACGTAGACCACTTTGGGAATCACTGACCTAGAGCATAATTCCTGTATAATTGTAGCTGTATTGTATCTGAAATGTTATGTTTGATCACTATAACATGGAATATAAGACTTGTGAGCTCAAGAGGAAATTTTATTTTCTTAACAAGGTATATGATTTAATTCAGAAAAGGCCTTAGAACTTAAATTAAAAAAGGTGCAGTAACACAATCACTTCTTCTCCGCATCATAATGTCTTTTTCCTTTCAAGAATTTTGAATAGTATAAAGTCTTTCCAAAAATATTTTCTATCTGTTCAAAGCCATAAGCAGCCGGATTTTTCCTAAAGGAAGATAAAGTTAACAGCTTGCCCAAAAATCACTTTCTGCCCGGAACTACTATGAACAACCCTTTTCAATAACCACCATTAACACCCAATTTATTCTTATCATAAGGAAGAGATATTTGAAACGAATTGTTTCCCGAAAGTTTTCAACTGCTGTCTTTGCTTAATGTTGAATGGGCAATGAACCGACGGATATTGGTACATTTGTGATCGTGTAAAATCAATGGCGTGAAACAAAAGCTATGAAAAGTTAATCGTTGTTCGTGAAACCATGCGAACTGAAGAGGATCCACTGAAAAGGTCACGGTTATCAGGGCTGCCTGCTGTTTATGTTGATGCTTCGAATGATGCGGGTGCGACCGTGATTTCCTATCAATTCTAAATTATCGTACTTCATTTTCCAATCGATCAAGCGTATGCTCTGGAAATCTATACCGAATCTATGAATCTGACCCGAATCGAACAATGTATCTTTGTTCCAAATTTATCACTGTGTTTCTTAAGTCGTGTAAAATTTCACCCACACACATTTTTGAGATGATTTGTAGAGTATTTAGAATAAGATAGATTTTAAATAATAATAATAATACTTATCGTAAAATCTGGCGTATAAGACGCACTTTTAACTCAAAAAGTAGGATCGAAATTTACGGATGCGCGTTATACGCCGGGTATAAAAATTAGAGCTTTAAAAATAAAAAAAATAATAATAAATGAACATATTAAAATTAGTCTTATACATATCTAAGTACTGTTTATTCAAAAGAAATGACTTTCCTTATGAAGTGAAAGGGTCTTAGCTCTCTAGAAGAATACTATTTTTACTAAAGCTTGGGATCATACCTCGAATATAAGACTTAAAAACTTAAAAACATTGCACATGAATACTTTAGATTTCTTCGTAAAAAAGGGGGTGCGCGTTATACAGTGAATATATCTAAAAATTAAAAGATACAGCTTGTAAGTATAGATGCGTGTTATACACCGGATTTTATGGCAAATTAAAAAGTAAAATATCGTAAAAGAGGATATGTAATCTCTTATCAGATAAGGATTTTAATAGAATTTTACAGCTTGTGTCAAGAATTGATGCATCAATATTTATTCGATTGTAATAATTTGATTCCTAAGATCAAATGCATACACTAAATTTACAAATATTCTCACTGCTTTGAAAGAAGTACATCGAATATATATTTGGATTCTTTTTGTACATAAATTTATCAATAGAATAAAAATTTCTCTTTGATTCAAAATTTGTAATTAGATTTAATATATGAAAAAATATATTTTTTTTCAGAAATCTACATTATTTTAAATTTTTATTACTATTCTTTTTCATTCATTCGAATCACTTAGTTCATAGGCCATATACTTTCGTAACTACATCATACTTTTCATGTCTAGCTTAAATGAAAGATTCACTAATGATTGAAGGCTCAATGAATTGTGTATTAGTTCAATTTATCAATGTTTCTTTGAAAATATTTAATTATTTTTATCTTATGATTTGAGTATTGAAAACCACACGTTAGTTACTAAGTAATTATCTATCAATATACATTTTAAATTAAAATTCTGGAAGTAAGAATATTAAAGACAATTTTAAACATATACTTTAATCATTTAGTTATCACAGTTTATCTTCTCACATATCAATCATTAGGGAAAAAATTTTAAACTAGCACCTAAAAGGTAATATTGTTTTTACAAATAGGCACTAATTTTTTAAAATTCCTAAAATAATGAAATCGGAGATAATTGTATTAATTAATGTGTTTCAAGAAATTTATATGAGAACATGATGAAAGGAAATTTGCAATTATATATAACTAATTGAACTGAATTTTTAAAAATATTTCGAAAATTAAATTCGAATTCTTACTTTTGTGACTTCCTGTTTGAGAATAATCTAATACAGAAAGTTTTATATTCTAAACTAAAAAAAAATTCAATAATGAATTTTATTATATATTTTTACTAAAGTATCTTACATTGAAGGTTGAATGAGTATAATTTGCTAAATAATTCAACTTTATTTCAAAGAATTCGAAACATATTATTCGCTATATGGCATTTTTCAGGTCGGTGAAAAAATTTTAAACTAAAATGGCAACGTAGCTTTGCTGATTGTGATTCCAAAAGCTATTTTAATATATCTAATTACCCTAAAATCATGATTTTTTTAAAAAAAAACTCACAATATTTTTTACTATTTTATTTTTATTAGCTTTACAAAAATATCAAGTTTTTTATTTTCCACTCCCTAGAACAAAAACTACAATTGTTTTAGTAAAAGTAGATGTTTTAGACAATGATGTTTAGATTGTTTTAGACAAAACTTTACACAAGATGTCAAACTTTAAAATGCATTTTTTTCGAAAAGCTTAAATAGGGACAGCGATTGCTCAAAAAGTTTTTAAAAGAATTTGCTGAAATTTTTTGTGTATGTTCTGTATAACAGTAGAAGTATTTTGACCTTCAGATTTATCAATCATGGTTTTATTACAAAAATTACACTTCTTTATGAGAATATAATCACTGTTTTTTTAAGCAATTTCTTATAACAACTAAGATAAAGTGCTCTAGTTTATGTAAAAATTAAAATATCTTTCATCCTGAAGGTCACTTCAAAAAGAAATAGTAAAGTAATACATCAAAACTGAAAAATTGAGAATTTGTTCATTTACTATTTGTACAGAGCAGGGCCCCGTTAATGTGATTATTTGTCAATTTTTACCCATTTTAGTAGGAATAATTTATTTTTCTCTTCTTAACTTTAACCTTTTTTTCTTAAAATGTACTAAATAAATATGAAAACCACAAAAATCTCCATATCTCTATTTTTTTAAAAAAAAGTTACCGCAAGTAGTCGGATACCTTAAGTTAAAAAATTACAGATTTCATAAACCACCCTAAACAATAATATTAATAATTTCAAAACTATTCTAAACAATATAATGCTAGTGATTTAAAAATATTTAAAAAAAATGTTAGCGATTTTAAAAATTATCTTAGAAAAACATAAAATGGAAAAATAACCCTAAAACAGATTGGAAAATGCGTCCAATAAATCGTAACGAAGATCAATCGTTGTTCTGTTGTTAAGAGATAAAAGCAATAAGAAGTATTTTAGCAAGAAAGAAAACACTATGGTTACTCAAATCTCTTCAACCTGATCACAAAGCAATTGTTCAAATGGGCTTCCACAAGAAGAAAAAGAACAAGATAAAGGTGTAATAACAGTCCATTACAAACAACAACATGCGGAAATCCGTAAGCTTTAAGCGAAGAATTGCACCGTAAAACGATGCTTTTATCAGCTATCAACACACATTAAAGGAGTTTTGAAAACGATTATTACGCTCAAACGAATTATAACTCTGTTCTTTTAAGCAATCTTTAGAATAAGATCTCAAAACTGATTAAAATACTTTACAGAGGTAGATGAAAGAAAATAAGATACTTTGGAGACAAAATTATTCTCAGAGGATTGTTTGTGATAAAAAATAATTGTGGTTAGTTTGTGGATCAGTTAAGCACACATTCCTGAAAAGATTTGGACAATATTATGAAGCCTTCATGTGATGTTATTATACACATAAAAACATTTCATAAGTAAGAGCATTCGTAAGTTATATTTAATTTTATTTTGTCAATGAAATGTGTTTATTTTACTGTTTTTTTAAACAATTTGTATACTTCATGTAAAATTAAACAAATACAAATTTGCTCAGTTTTTGAAAACTAAAATATTTATGAATTAACCATTAGTTCTCCCACCCTTCCCCGCTTCCATTTTTCACGTCCTTTGTGAATTAAATTATTCTTAAGTTTTTTCATGTGTAAATCTGATATATTTTCGAAGATATGGTAAATGTACTTTAAGATTATGAATACGAGTTATTGTGTAAGAATATGAATTTTGAAAATTTCAAGAAATTTCGATATGTCCTAATTAATTGTTGAAATGAAACCCTTGAGTTACTCTCAACAAATGTTCTGTGTTAAAATATAAAAAGGTTATCGGCGAATAATCAGAAAATGATAAGAATTTATCTTCATATTTTGATTTAAAATGTTTGAACTAATTTTTTTTTTTTTTTTAGAAAAGTAAAAGTTTTTTCACGATGAATATTTTCCCTTAAAAATGAACTATGTCGTTATCTATTTGAAAAAGAAAACAAGAAGATTTCATACAAAAATTATGCGCATTATATACACATGATTATTCTAAAGCATTATACGAGTATGTGTTATCTTGGATGATAAAATTGGGAGTTTAATATATGGTACATAATTGGAATACAAAAAAAGCAGTACATTTGTTTTTAAATAAATCATAAGAATAACGATTTTTTTTTTAAAAAAATAATTTTCTTCAAAACTGTTAGATGCTTTACATAATCGTAGGTAAATTAGTTAAGCAATTAATTTGCAATTTCTGCGAAAATTCATAAAAGTAAGCATTGCAGATTATAAAACATTCGAGAAATAGCTAAGTTGTTAAACAGCGAAAACTAAAAATAACAGCTAAAATGAAGAGGTTATAACTAATATCTAAATAAAAAAAAAATCCAATTCCTTGAAATCATAACTCTAAAAGTTTAAGGAAACATTTAATTAAACGAGTTCAAATTGCATCTAATTTTAACATACCAAAGAGATACAAATGTAATGAGATTTATAAACACGAAAAAGAAAATAAGCAAACTTATATCTAACTTTAAAAAAATAATTATTATTGAATAGTAACATATTAGGTAGTATTAAAACGAAAGTAAAGTTCTTCCTCTATTACATTAAATTGGATTGCAAACAACCCATCATTACAAAGAAAACAGCAATTTACAGTAACCCTGGATGTCAGCGGTTCTGCATCGAAGAGTTACCGCCTACAAAGGTGTTCTATTCATTTGCGAGTACCGTACAATTCAACAGGAAATGACCTCTGCAGAATTAAACGCTTCAGTAGTAGGCCAGAGTCTATTATCCTCATATGAAATATGAAAAACTACCTTTTCTCACCCCCCCCCCCTCCGACTATTAAAACCGTTTACCAGAGCAAACGGCTCGCTTGAGAAAGTAAAATATCTGAAGTTCTTGAACATGCAATTGCAATAATTTAACTATACCAGAGACTTAAGGTATCCGACTACGTTTGGAACCGTGATTTTAAAAAAGCGTATAAATGGATAATTTACATGATATTTAGTGTCACTTAGATTAGAATACATGTATAAATAAAATTGTTTTAAGAACACATTATGACAAAAAAATTATTTAAATACAATATTTTGGCAAAAAATTAAATTAGAATAACATTTTTTCAAAACGTTCTCCTTTTATAAAAAATGCTTCTGTAACAATAATATTTTGCTTATATAAAGTAAAGACTTCTCCATAGAATCTGAAATAGGATTTTTGAAAAATTCACATTATTTTCAGAGTTACCACCAATTAAAGTAATTACCGGTGTTTTTTTTTTCTTAAAATTTCTTTCCTCTGTTGTAGTTAAAAATGGATAAATCCACTTCTAAGTTATATATTTCAAAAATTCTAGTTCAGCCTCTGTACAGAGGTCTGAGATATATACAGGCAAAATATTATTATAATAGAAGTATTTTCCATAAAAAGGAGAATGTTTTTAAAATGGGTCATTCTATGTTCTTTTTTTTTGTCAAAATATTGTACTTAAATAATTTTATTGTAATAATATTTTTAAAACAATTTTATATACGTTTTCTAATCTAAGTGACACTAAATATCATAAATATTATCCATTTATACGCTTTTTCAAAATATCGGTCCGAACGTAGTCGGATATCTTAAGAACTATAAGCACTGCTTATTTAAATTCGGAAATACAGAAACTTTTTATAAAAAGTTTTCAATGGTCCATAAGCATGACTTGTTATTGGTGTTTTACTTTATTAGACGTTTGATTAAGTTGAATTTCAATATTGAGACATTGATAAAAGAGCTCATTTAGATAGCTTTTTAGTGAAAAGCTACGGGAATGAAAATTGCAATCCACGTTAATGAATTTTAATTTTAAAGGAATGATTGTTAAATGATTGTTCTTAAATAAAAATAATAAATATACTAATAATAATGTATTAATAATTAACGTATGACTGGCATTACTGAAGAATGAAAATCTGAAAACAGTTGTTCCTCCAAAATTAATAATTGAATACTTAAAATTTTACTCTCATTAAATGGCAATCATTAACCTAGAGACTGCAAGAATTTTTTTTAAAAAAATGGCATTCACTTTAGGAAATAGAATAACAGGGGAATAACAACGACTAAAGAGCTTCCCTGTAAAAATTCCTTTTTTTTTTAGGTATAAATTTGCATACCTTGCTTATAGGGTCTTAAAGTTATTCCTTAAATGCTTAAGCAAATACAAAAATAATTTAAGGCAATAATGTATTATACATTTTTTTAATATTGGATAATGATTTATAAAAGAACCCTTTAAACACAAAGTTTTTGTGAAAAGAATAACGCTTTTATGGAAAATGTTCTTATTTCAAAATATAAGATTAATTTTTTCAAAAAAATTCTATTTCTATTAAGTTTTATTTATAGTTGAATAGTTAATTCGCATTTCTCTAGCTCTATATTAATTTCGGATAAAAAAATGTCATAAAATTTTTAATTATTTTCTATATAAGTAAGTTTTAATTTATCTCCTGCCAGTATATTAAATTTTAATGATACTAAATATCAAGAAAAAGGAAGGTGAAAAAACAAGAAAAGAAAAATAAATTTGGTATAGAGTAAGAGAAATAGATTTATTATTACAGCTAAATGTGCATGTGTTCACTAAGAAATAACCATATTAGAGTCTACTTTTTAAGCTGCATATTAGAAAGACTACCAATTGGAAACAATTTATTTCATTAAAAAAAAACAATGTAAAATAATAGTATTTCAGTTTTAGTATTTTTTTTTTAATCTCAAAATTTTTTCTACTTAGTTATTCAAAAGCATTTTTTAAAAAATTTAATGATCTGTAAAACTGATTATCTATTCGTATCGTAAATGAGCTTTGCACAATGCTTTGAATGATACTTTCGACACTGATTCAGGTTTCATTTCTCACAAATCAGAAACAAAAATCTCGAAATCACCGAAATGGAACTATCCCTAACGGAATAACTGTTTATGTATACACAGACACATAATAAGAGATGCTCTCCATTGTCTTCCTTCATTACTCAATCAAGCACACAGTGCCTTTTCCGTTCAAGTTCATCTCAATTAAAGTAGTCTCTGAAAGCCCAAAGGTGATCTGTTAAAAACCACGTGCTGCGTTGTTCGTTCTTTATCAAAAATCTAAAAATTTAAATAGGAAATATACAGAGAATAAATATGCGACCTGGATAATTCGCACTTTCAGAATAATTCCTTATTCTTTTCATATGTTACTGTTCACCGTTAGTATCACTAAGTTATCTGATTCCAGCTATAACGTAAGAATCTTATCAGAGTTGCCTATTGTGTAGCATACGCTGGCTTCCAAAAAGGTGGAGCATCATTGTCAATGTCAGGATTTTTTTAAAACTTATCTGATGCAATGTTATTTTCTTTTATGTTATTTCTTGCAACCTTTCATGATTTCCTTATAACGTTCGGGCAGCGTTTCTCAAACTGTGGGGCGCGTCCACCTAGGCGGGCGGGATAATCCTACATGGGGGGCGTGAGCATATCCAAAAGTCGAGAATAAAAGATTATTTAAAAAATTATTAATTTACTGCAAAATACATTCTGTTTTAAGGCTGTTTTCGGCTAATGTTAAAGTATAGGACCCGAACTCGGAATATTTTTTCAGATATAAAAGTACATAAACATTAATATTATATTCTGGCTTCACTATTCTGTAGAGAATCACTTATTTTATCATACTTCTCATTTTTATCCGAGTTGATGCATTTTTTTCTATCATAAAATGTGTTTCTCATTTTTTCTCCTATACCGTAATGCTAAATGAGCTATCTCTTTACATGTTAAAAGGAAAAATTAATTATTTATGAAATATTTTGAAATTTTAAAAACACTATATTATAAACAAATGCATGAGTTACAATGTCACAAATTTTTATAAAAATTGAAGTATTTTTTCTGTTTGAAAATGTGCTCCGCGTTAAGTTCACGCTCTTACGTATGCGGCGAAAAAAGTCTTAATATACAATAAAATACACATTTACACTGAAATACTTATAAATTTATCAGTATCGTACAGTGCATTTGATAATTTATCAATTCTAAGCTAAGAATGAGTTTAATAATTACTAATGACTCCCATGAGTTTGTCATATACAAACTTATCTACAAAATTTAATACTTATCTTACTTAAATTAATAAATTGTGTGGTTTATATAATTAAAGTCGCATTGTAGCGTAAGTGTCAAAATACATTAGTATTACTGTATTCAATGCAATGCTATTTTATAGGGAAGGGGGGCGCGAAGAAAATTATTATTGAAAACTAGGTCGCAGGTATTGAAAGTTTGAGAAGCACTGCGTTAGTGAATAAAATTATTTTTAGAGGAAATGAAGTATTAAATTTTACATGTGATACTGGAGTCCAAGTAAAAGCAGGGGTATTTAATTTTACTGTCAAATTTTTAAGGAATAAAAATTATTTCCAAGAAAATGATGTTTTAGTGGGGAAGAAAAAAAGAGAAAAAGAAAAAAGAAAAGCTTTACCGTCACAAAGAGTGGTCGCAAGATACAGCGTTACACAGATGAGTAGCGACGTGAGACTTTTCATTCTTCTTTCAGTGACTAGAGTTTTGGGGGGAAATGGATATTCTTCTGTACTGCTAGAAAAAAAAAGAACAATTGCTTTTTTAGTTTATTAATTAGTTTCGGATAATTAAAATCATATCAGTAAATAAATGTATCACATCAATATGTAGCATAAATTTTAATAAAGGGAAAAAAGCATACTTAAATATTTCGGTACTTGCGTATTATACCATCGACCAATTCCACCAGTTCAAAAAGTGTCACCAAATTCTATCAGCGTGATTATTTTGTTTGAATATGCGCGGAGAATTGTTTTCCACAATTAGCTGTAGCATTTGGCAAAGTCTTTTGATTTGACGAAATTGGTCGACGGTATAATACATAAGTACAAATATATCAGAATGCGTGAATTAATGTAAAAAAAAGCAGAAAATACAAACATTCACTCTCTATAAGATAATGAAGAAACATTTGTGTAATATTTCTTCCTTTCCCTATGGCACAGCAGTAGTATAGGCAAATTACAGGTGAAGGTTGCCTGGACAAAAAACATGTTTAAACCTACATTTTATAACTATATATATATATAGTTATAAACTCTTAAGTTTAACTAATCAGAACAGAAGGAGAAATATTACACACACATATATATATAACTATTTGTACATTAAAGTTTTTTAGAGTTCATTATTTTTTTTAAACAAACAAATCTATCAAACATTTATTAAAATTTAAAAATAGTTAAAAAAATTCTTTTTCTGATAAAGATTATGAAAATGCAGTATTAAAAGGAGAATATATATATTGCATTCATATATTTTTTCTTCTATTGTTCTTAATCTCTGTATTATTCTAAAATTAATAAAATATATATTTCTTTTTCAAGGATATAATTGTGTTGAAGTAGTAGCGAATTTACGAATTCTTTTATTTTCACGTTAGATTAGAAAATCATCGAAAGAAATTTTAAAAAATTTCTTTTAATTTTTTTTATCACAGAAATTTTAAAAAATTAATCTGGGAAAATTTATTATTTTATTTAAATGTAACAATTGCTATATGCATATTAATGTAGTTATAATGAGCTAATTGGTAATATTTGAGTTAATTAATGAAATATTTTAATGGGGCTTAATTAATTGAATACTGTGATAAAATACAGATACATTTTCACTAACGAATATAGAAATATAAATTGAATTAATTACTGTTAATGTAATTGTTGTATTTCTGACACATACATGGAATTCCTCCTCACTCATTTATATAATTATAAAATATGTATTAACTATTACGTTTTAAATTCCTTTTATACCCATGGAGTTACGACTAAGACGTTTGTATAAACTGCTTAATAATTTGTCTGAAATATAGTGCATGTGTCTGTACCTCGTAACGAAATAATTTTTTTTTTCGAATACCTCACTATAAATAGTTTTAAATATACTCGTTTATTTAGAAAAACGAAACCAGTCTCAACTTATTCCCAGGCTTTGATATAAATATACTTTTTAACATTATTCTAACTTAAAAAATAGAATACAAAAGAATGGAAATGCAAAATGAAAGATACATTGATTGTTAACCAGTAAAGCACATCCTAGGTCAGTCGATCTGGTTGACGAAATTCTACATTAACTGTGGGAATAAACGGTAGATATACACTCTTCTGCCCTAATCTTTAATTATTCTATCAGAGGAAGTGGAATGTGATTGAGATCATTATTCTCTCTCAGGGTAATTTCAAATTCAAAGTACAGAAAAGTTTTTCCGGTTTCTATATAAGCCTATTTTGAATTTCCATATGATATCAGTTCGGGAAATACAATAGGGTTATTTAAAATCTTTTAAAGACTTTTAGAGGTTATTCCGATGCATATGATGAATAAAAATGAATTTATATAAGGCTTTGACACACGTATCTATAGAGATTTTGCTCTGGATTGAAAAATATCATTTAAAAATTTATAAAGCCAGTGATTATTAAATATAGGAACTATACTATAATCTAAGCGAAATTTAAGTACATTTTCTGACATTTTATAGCAAGTATACACACGGATAATTTATTTATCAATTTTGAAGAAATAAATTTTATAAAACATTTACACTATACGTCTATGATTTTCTAATAAAGATATTTAGAAAATTCAATATTACTTATTATTGTAAATTATTGGTATCACGTGAAAGTCAGTTTTTGCTGCATATAGTATCATAACTCCCTAACTCTAGGATTCTAAAAAAGTATTAGAATATTTAAATATATGCCTTTGCGAAACACTTAGCGATATTTGATAGGGATACTAGTTTTTTTTTTTTTTGTTATTTCATTTAACAGAAACTATTTTTATCAAACTGTATTTTCTCTGAATAACAGTGAGCCTCAAAAGTAAATATCGATAAATATTATTTGAATATAATTTTAAAATGTAATATATCTTTTCTAAATTCCAATAACCTTTTCTATACCTGTTTCGATTGTGAGTACTTTATTGCAATTTCAATGGGGATATACCTTTAAATATTGCTTTTTCATTACATTGACACAGAAAATTTGATTTTTAGCTCTCTTTAAGCAGTTAGTTCGTGTATCTTACATTTCAGTTTTAACACTTTATTGTGTTCGTATTATTCCGTTGACCAACTTTGCCAGTTTAAATAACTTTGCCAAATGCTGTGAATAGTTTCTATTACAGTTTGCATATCGCGGCATTTAGAAATATTTTTTTAATTCAACGAAATTTATCAACGGTGTAATACTTAAGTACCCACTTTATACAGTCGTGCGATATATATATTCTAAAGAATTTTAAAGAGAAATGGTATTGCATTTTTCGATAATAGTTTATTTAATACCCCTGTAAGCCATATTTAAGCGAAGCACGCTAAATCTGTCGAGAACTCAAATGTACTCCCGTTGGTATAGTGTGGTAGTTAGGAAAGGGGGGTACCAGCTTAGGTGTCGTTCTCGTCACGTGACTATGGTTCAAAATTACGAGGTCCGTTCCCAAAAGTCCTTGTGTAGCTGAACAGTGGGATGTTAATATTCACTCACTCACTCACTCAAGCCATATTCAAATTAGAAATATTTTTTATATAAATCGAAGTAAATAAAGACAGATTCTATGAATCATTATTCGTCCCCCCCAATAAATAAAGCATTCCTCTACTAACCCTTTTTAATTCAAGAACACGATACTAATCTTATGAAATATTTCTGCTTTTTTTTAAAAAAAAATCAAGACTACTATATTTATAGGGATGTTACAAATTGCTTTCGAAAATACAAGAAATGAGAAAGATTTCTATGGAATTGAATGTTTCTCCCTATATTTTCAACAATATTTTTAAATACCACAAAAAATTATTAAAATAAGCATACAAACATTGTTTAAAAAACAGAGATGAAATATAATTTATGTAAACCTACATTATTGTTAGTTTTTTTGGAAGCATTTCATTACATTAAAAATACGACAGTCTAATTTAAGGAAGAGAATAGAAATTCCAAACAAGGATTACGTTGAGGATTTCAAAATATGAAACAATGACAAAAATACCAGTAGTACACATTTTTAAAATTATAAATAGCTCCGATCAGAGAAAAAAAAATGATAAAACCATTTTTAAAAGTTAGAAAAGTTAAAATTTTAAATTTTGTTTGATTTGTTGTGAGCCATCAATATATTTATTTTTATTCAGAGATAAATTAAAATGATTGAATTAGCTATCAATTTCCTGTTTTGTTCTCTTGTTTTAGATCAGTTTATTAATAAAAGATTTGTATCTTCAAATATGCGTATGCATTAACGTAATTTTATATTATTACTTATGAATCTTTTTTAAAGCTTGAAAAGCTTATCGTGAGATAAAATTTAGAATATTAATATGTAAATATATTCCTTTTTTTTCGAATAGAGTTTGTAGATTTTTAAGACCTTTAAACCAAAAAGTGACGATCGTTTTCAGACACATTTTTCTACTTTTGAAAAATACTAAGCAAATTACTTAGAAATGGATTTCTTTGTGATTCCACAATATTTCTGGATCCCATACTAGAATTGATAAAAAATCAATCAGTATTTTTATTTTTCACAACATATTTATTTTGCTGGTAGCATGTATCTGTTTAAAAAAAATGATAACCTAGTACCTAAGTTGATAAAATAGTAATACCTGAATAGTAAAATAGACTCTTTGTAGAATTTAAAAAGCTATATTGAAAAAGAGACTATGATTGTGCTACATTAAATATTTTTAATCTGAAGTTGATGATAGAAATTTTGGAGACAAATATTAGGGTGAGGAAGAAATAGCGAACGTGATAATAACTCTTCTATACCTGTAACTACACACAAAAAAAAACTCCTTTAAAGCAGGGGTGGGCAGACTTTTCCAAGACACTGGCTACTTCTAATTTTTTTCAAGGTATTGCGGTTCACCTAGTGGCGTAGGTGTAGTGACCAAAAAGAAGGTCTACAATACAATCCTTACAAACCTTACAAAACCTTATTTTGCGAGATTTTTTCTGGAACCAAGAATATTTTACGATTTTCTTCCTAAAATAACCTCCAAATAGCGTTTTCAATTCAGCGGAATTTTCCCTTGCGATTCGATTTTTTTCCTCCGTATATTAAAAATATTTCCAAACCTTCGTATGATGAAATGATAATCAAATCTAAATGAAAACGGTCACCCCAATTTGTCTTGGCGGTCCACCTGTCGATCGCGATCGACTTAACGCCCACCCCGGCTTTCAAGTATCGTGTAGAAAAAAAATAATACCGGAAGCTTAAAAAGAACTGACAAATAATACGAGTAAACTTGATCTTCATGGACTGATTCCTTCAGTGTATAACCACTGTATACGATATATTTTAAGTGGGACGGTTATAAAACTAATTCGTTCTTTATTTTAATGCATCGCGTTAGAAGAGCTAAAAAAAGACTAATCCCTGCTAAAAGTAAGTGACTGGACTGACGACGGTAATTGGATCGTAAATAGCATTTTACGAAGTCTGTAGGCCAAGTCGCCGGATTGTCGTAATGGGTCAATAGGTGCAGCTTTGCTCGACCGATGCTCATGGCGGAAATATATCTGTCCTTCCTCTCTCCCCCTCTGCCCGAGTCTTCTTTGTCTATTAAAGGCGTCACTTGATTCGGTTAAAGATTACGAGGTTTCAAGGTGTATAATGAGCTGTGGTTAAGGCTTCAAGCGATAAATTGATGTTAAGGGTGTATGAAATGGAGAACAATATTTCTGATTTTAATGTGATAAATAACTTAGAAATGCTTTTTAGAAGAAATTGTATAAATGTCGTAGATGTAGAAAGTATAAGAAGTATCGTTTCATCTTTCAGTACTTATGAAAAAATAAAAGTCGATTAAATTTGAAAATGGTCACGAATTTGAAACTTATATATTTAAAAAAAAACTAAAGAATCCTATACTATTAGCGCATATTATTATATATAATTAATCCCTTCCTCCTCGCTTCAGTCAAAGTGGCAAGGTGAGAGGTTTCGCTGTCTATTTCTCGCGTCCGTGATATTTCAAAACTGGAGTGTTCAAAAGTAACACACCCAAAATTCATTTCTTATACTTAAAAAAATTTTTATTTCCTATTTTACATATTTGATGTGGAAGTCTCTGACTATTTATAATGTATTTTTACATAAATAATATCTTTTTCAGCTACTTTATTTTAAACTGCACTTACATTTATGCAATTTTTTTTAAATAATAAATTGGTAGTATTTTATGTTTTCTTTCAAATTATGAAATGGTGATGAGGTTAACTTAACATGCAATAATTTTTTTCAAAAGTAATAAAACTAGCTTTATTTACACTAAAAGCATTATTTTTAAGTGGATGAACTTTGAATAAACTTTAGGCAAAATAGTATATAAAAGATGCTAACGAAGAAGTATAATTAGTATAGTTATTTACAATTATTCAGAAAAAGAATTATTATCGTAAATATGCTCTTGCATAATTAAAACTAAATATGCATTGGTATAAAAATATTTTAATAATTTTGTTATTTTTCTGTCGAAAAGAATATAAATTGTAGGTAAAGAGTAAATCATTCTCGGAAATAACGAATAAGGATTTATCTTCTTCGTTGTAATGATGTAATATAGTTCACACAAATACAGATGATTCACCTTTCTCTTTTAAAATAAAAATATTTTCTTGTGGTTTTGAGATGCCACAGAATGACTCGCACATTGAAACTTTCCTTGTTTTAGTTGTATCTATATTTATGAAAAAAAAATTGTATACCATAGAAATAAAAGAATAGACAATGGTAATTAATTTCGATTGAATAATAATCCTTTGACAATTAGTGAAAAGCTCGTGCAAATGATTTTATTTTGTTAACTTGATCAATTCACAATATAATTATTTCGTGAATTTTCATGCCAACAATTTTCCCAATCGAATTTTCTTACAAATATATTAATCAAAATACAAATAATCTTATTGAAGTAAATTTTGCTAGCAAAAGCGGATAGTTTATAAATATAACTATAACTTGTATTTGTAAATAAGGATTTTAGTTATGTTTTTAAATTGAATCAACACACAATTACTAGTAATATTTAAAGCCTATTGAAAAAAATAAAATTTTTATTTAAAATACATTTATTTTAAAATAAGATTGTTAACGGAATATTGAACATATAAAATTATTTTAATGAATTGGGCTGTTCTCAGGAAGCAAAGGATACAGTTAGTAATTTGTTTTATTTTACTCGCATTCATTGTTCTTATTCTGTCTTTTATTCAGTAGAAATTTCAGTATTTCGCTATTTTATAGACAATTTAAATATTAATTTTTTTCTTAAATCTTGAAAATAGAAAATTAAGCAATATATTGAAAATTTGATAAACTTTCATGTACTTAATAAATTTATGTTCCTTATACTCGTAAAGTTATAAAATATTATTGGTAGTACCAAGAAAAATATTTTTGCTTACCTCTAAATAATTTTAAACATTTGTATTTTATTGCTATTTCCTTTCCTTGCTCATTTAAAGTGGTTATTTAAATTTAAAATTGTATTATAACGAGAACATTAAATACGTTTTAGAAAGTAAGTAATTTGAGCTTCAAGTGTTTTGTGATGCCTTTTTATAAAAATATTATTATAAATAACTTATTTTAGAACTCGTTAAGCTATAAAATAAAACCTTTACTATTTTTGAAAATGTATGTTTTATAAATGAATATTTAAAAGAGATATTTCCATCATTTTTTAAAATTATCTCAGAAAATAAAGGAGTTTTGTATATTTCTGTGAGGGACTTCGAACTAATATTTTTACTTTTCTCTCTGCATAATTACGTATTCACAGTGCGAATTTTATAATTCTAATTTTTTGTAAAACATTTATAAAGCAGAGGAATATATAACATCCCATATAGGTGTATAATTTTCCTCCATTATAGAAGAAAAGATGTTTAAATAAAGTAATTAATCTTGGTAACTTTCTGGAACGACTTTTTTTGAAATTAGAAGCATGAAAAACTGGATTAAAATAAACTAATGCGGTATCTTTTTTAAAAATGTTTCAATAAACTCTTAAGCATACATAATTTATTTTGGCCTTAAAGATAAAAGTATAACATGAACTAAAATTCATCTTATCTTTATTAAATTTTAAATTCTTTTTTTAAAGTATTTCTTTTTATAATTCACAAATGCATAATGATTTTTCAGTAACTAATCAATATCATGTTTATATATAACTTTTTCAAACTCGGAAGCTAATAAATATTTTACTTTTGCTATTTAAAAAAAAATTATTAAGCTTTTATTTATAAACTACTACTGTTTACTAGTTATTTTGAATGCATAAAAATATGTAATTTTTATCTCAATTATATTTTAGTTATATGCGAGAAAAGAGTATTAAAAATTAAATATAAAATATTTTTTTTCTTTAAACCAAAAGAAATACGATTATTTCTTTTGGTATTCAAATAAAAAGACGTACCGGATTTTTATTTAACTAACAACAAACGAATTATACTTACAAGAATTCCATAACAAATATTCTTAAAAAATAAGCAATTCCTCTTCATTAAATTTTATAATTATTTTAAATTTAATTCTAAGATATTTATCCAATAAATTCATTCCCAAATTTGATGATTCTTTTTCCTATTCATACACTTTGCCGAGATCTGCAAACAATTCCAACGATTCAATTCCTGATTTAATAAACGAATATTACCTTTTCTACGTTCCAGCATTTACCGAAAAAATCTCGATGTAAAACACAATTTAATTTGCATAATAAATTTTAAAAAAACCATCTCACCTTCAAACAGCAAGTCCTAGTCCGGAACTATCTCACTCTTCAAAAGCTAAAAACCAAGTCCAAAGAAATACGGGAATAAAAAGTCCAAAGAGCGGCAAATAAATTCACTGACGAAAGAAAGCACTGAACCTCCTTTATCTCTCCTGCTGCCGGGAGAGAGAACCGTTCACAACGAGAGATGGAACTGATTTAAGTCCTGAAACGCATCTGAGGAGGATGTTCTTGAACTTGACCGTGTGGCGGAAGTGAGTAAAGAAGCCCGGGAGATCTCGTCGCCTTTTATACCGGGAACGGACCATGCGTGAAATGAGCGGTGCATCTTCCATCCCCCTGTGCCGAGAATTGCATATCGGGTGTACCGGTTCACTTGGCGCTCTATTTGCCCTCATGGCAGCGTGACCGCCGACACCCAATGCATTCGCAGGAGAAAACAACACGCAGGGGAGAGACAGTTTCTTTTAATATTTTGACTTCTCATGACCCCGGGGAGACATGGAAGTTCAAAAGACGATTGGTAATAATAGACCAATAGATTTTTTCCCTTCTTTTTAAGTAAGAAGGGTTTGGAAGTATTTAAGGTATCCGACTACATTCGGAACCGTGATTTTAAAAAAGCGCATAAATGGATAATTTACTTGATATTTAGTGTCACTTAGATTCGAATGCATGTATGAAAGTGTTTTAAGGTATCCGACTACGTTCGGAAC
>BMAV01009223.1:471095-592205 GCA_019973955.1 Trichonephila inaurata madagascariensis
TATTGGGTGCTGAGGTGCATGAGCAGATGTCCCGATCAGGGGGTCAGTCTGAAGACAGACCCCCAGTGTTTAAGCTCCCAAGCAAGCTTGGTACTCATTTATCGACCCACTGTAGTAGGGATGAAAACTTGAGTCGACCTTGCCCAGTCCAGGAATGTGTTTGATACTGAGAGATAAAATAAAAAAAGAAAGAAGAGGGAAAGAAAGAGGGAGAGTGAGACAGAGAAGGAAAAGACAGAGAAAGATGGAAAGACAGAAAGAGAAAGGGAGCGTTGAAAAAAGAATTTTCTTTGTCTTATCAGCAATTTTTTTTAAAAATGAAACCATGTTATAATCAATAGTGTGATACTTTAATGAGCTGTTTGTATATATAAAAGTAATACAATTAGTAAGAAACTTAAATGAGCTTCGTTCCACATTACACTAAAAATTATCTCCATTTGTTATGTTAGATTTGTGTGGAAATTTTTTACAGTCTTACATTATTTCATCTAACATCGAACGTAATACAGATATATGAATATTTTAGTTGTATTTTAAGCTCATTTGGCGCAGTTATTAAACATATCATTTAAAAGTGAAATTTCTGCTTTAGTAGAAAAAGTATAATGTAGAAAAATTTTAAATTATTTAGTAAAACTAAAACAATATAATAATTAGCAAAAAAACATAAATAAAGTATGATGCTTTATTTATTAATTCCTATATAAACTCAAAGTTAAAAAATGTGTTAATATCTCCAGAAAAAATATTAAGATACATTTTATTTCCCATGTTTTACGTGAACTGTTAAAGATAGCACAATGGATTGTGCAGCGATAATTTCATAACTATAACTCATTTTTCAAGTTCACGATATGGATTTTATGAGTTCCCACGTCTTTTCAAAACAGAAGATGGATTCGTAATTGATGAGGAAAATGATTGTGTGGGACTGACATGTTCTTTTGACTAGAATTCACGTGATAGAGCAACGAATAATGCAGTCTATTTTGACACGAAATAAATTATGTTCACAAGAAAACACGAAAGCTCTGCCAATGGAACTTAAAACAAAATAATTCGCCTCTCAGGTGAATCGGTGAAAGAATGAAAATTGAAAAGGCGTTATATTTAATGTTGCTGATATATATAAAAAAAATAGTTGAATCAAATGCTGAACTCATATAGCTATTCCTTTTTTATATGAAAAAATCCAAGTACTTAAACTTTATGACGAATACAGAGAGTCAAGAGCATCAATTTCATATTATTAATATTGTTGTAATGAATGCAGGAAATTTTTAAATATGCATAAGTTTGTATATTTTTTAAGCAGAAAATATTAAGTATTGATTTCAACTAAATTAAATGCATAGTTTGCGTTTTAGTATAATTTTAAGAGTTGAAATGTAGAATGTAAATCTAAATTAAGGTGACTGCCTACCTTGAAAATGTCGTTTTTCGTTTACATAAGGCATTTTTTTTATTTCAAAATCTTATAGTTTAAACATTTTCTTTCCAAAACAGTTTTTCTTTTTCCTTTACGCGAAATAGAAATAAAGTTATAGTGATTTCAAAAAACATCACTCTATGCAAAGGGCAGTAAGATAAAACTTTAAATGAGTTTTTCTCAAAATTATGTTTTCGAAAGAAACGCTTTACCACATATATGATATCTTCAGAACCAAACCAGATAACGTTTTGAAATTTTGTGGGAATGTTTATTATACTATTTTTCATAAAATAGACCATGTTTTGTTGTAGGTTAAATATTTTTTCATTTAAGGTAGTTTTTATAAAGAAAAAACTTTAAAAATATCAAAATTTTCATATTATTATGTATAATCGTCTGTAATTATTTTGTATTGTAATATTTCTCTTAGATTTTGGTTTATTTTGAAGAGCACGATAATAGGTATGTTGCGTATAAAGAAAATTGTGATAATTGTATTAGAAATTTTTATACAGTGTTACCCGTTTTAGTAAAAATTTGGTAAAATTTCTTTGAAAACAACCAATTTTTCTAAAAGTACAATATTTATTTAAAATTTTTTGTGTATTTACATATTTTTTTTTTATTTTTCTTCCTAAAAACACTCAATTTGTTTCAAAAATTTGTTTTTATAAAAAAAAAATTGGGTCCGAAGGTAAGCAGTCACCTTAAAGTACACAAATAGTGTTTGGGAACATTTAATAATTTTGACACTCATAAAAATATATCTATAATGTGGTTTAATTTTTCTGACTTAAATAACTTTTTATTAGTGTCTATGTTTTTTGTTCCAAAATATATATGTACAATACATACACAACACTATATATATATATAATGTATCCAAGAAATAGTCACGAAAAGAGAATATCTGAGTAGAAGAACGAATTTATTAACGTAATTTAAACATGAGGAGAGTGGCCATTTTGCTTATATTCTATATAAGCACAGTTCGGAAAAGAGAGAGAAGAATCCCCACATTCTCTCAGCTAGGGAATTACTCTGGGGAGAATGATTGAAAGGCATTATTCAAGGGATAAAAAGAAGGGGAATATTTGTTAATTTGAGAAATATCGTAAGTAGTCTTAGGGAAAAAATTGGTGTTTGCCAGTCATTGAGAAACGCACATGGAAGCTATTAAAATACTTTTCAAGGAATCTCAAATAATTCTATCAAAACACAGAGTTTAATCCTTTTAATGAGGGGAATGAAATGAATCGTGTTTAGAAAAATGGTATTCGTAATAAAGATTTCAAGAAAATGTATATAAAATAAAAAAATTAATTAATATTAAATGAAGTCATTACATACATAGATGTACGTCTCTGATTCATTTTTTAATTAATTCGATTTGAAAATGTTACATAATAAATTATTCAAATAATTTTATTTTCACTATGAATAATTTTCATCAAATTGATATATCTTACAGAACATCACTTAACACATTTTCTTATCCATCTTTTCTTCTTGTTCTCCTTTTCAACTATGGATTCGTCGATTTCTAATAAGTGTTAATTATTATTGGTGTGAGACCTTCCAATCAATATTAGTAGAATTTTTTTATATATTCATATATGTATAAAATATTTCCATTTGGTTTTTATTTTATTCATTATGCCCATATAATCTATTTCAATGGGAAGAACAATGATAAAAATAAATTTCGAAGCTGTAAAGAATTAAATATCACTGAAAGGAAACGCGCGAATTCTTTGATATATTCTTCACCATGAAATAAATAACATACGGAAAATAGCAAGATGTAACGGACTATCAATTTTATTGCGCGATTAAATATTGTTAGTCTGTTTCAAGCTGTGTCTTATTCGACAAATTAGTAAGATAAATTTAGACTACGCGACGAGAACTTGGACTCCATCTGTCATGTCAATTTTGTACAATCTAACTTTCGGTAAGTGTGACATAAATATTGGTTTGGTACATTACTTTCAAGGATTCGATTTTTTTAGTAAACTCATAGAAATAAAAAAAAAATTTGATTATATCAGATAAATAAAAAATATATTTTAATTGCTTGATTACTTTCATAAATGTTCATTTTTTAATTACCGTATTTATTCGAATCTAAGCCGTCATCGCTTCAAAGACAGATCCCAAATTCTCATCTTTTTGTGAAAAATGAAAGATAGTGTAAAATGGGTTTCTCGAGATATCCAATTTTAGGAAATTAAAATAGATTTGAAATGGGAAGAAGTGAATAATTAATTATTTTATCAACATTATAAACGTTTAGATACAGACATGAACCTGTAATTGCTTTAATTGCTCCACCCAACAAATTTCGTTTCCTTTGATTCTGAACCGCACCCGATTTTCAGTAGCATAAACATTGGAAGAAAAGTATGGCTTAGATTCAAGTAAATACGGTAGTTTGCTCCATTTTTTTTAAATCAGGAAATAAACTCATTTACTAAAGAAGAAAATCTGGACTTTCCCTGTAGTGGGGGTCATTCTTGTTTTTCATACAGTTTAATGGCAGATTAATGAGAAATATTTGATAGATTATAACGGGTCCTATTCGTGATTCTTATTAATCCTCTTGGGCAGTGGTTCTTAAACTGTGGTCCGTGTACCACTTTTCTAGGGGGTCCATAAAGGTTTCTCATTTAATGTTAACAAAAGTTTAAGTTCAAGGTAAGATGAGCAAAATAAATTAAATCGCTTAGAAATACATTTCCACAAAGTTGTGTGTGTGTGTGTGTTTCAAACTTCATTAGATTTTTAAAGACATTTTAAACTTCTATTACAAATTTCAATTTGTATCACGTTACTACTGTATGAATTTACTATTCAATCTAAAAAAATTGTTAAAGAATTTTTAAAAGTCGTTTCATTTTAATAATTGCTATTTCAGGAATTTTTTTTTAATGTTTAAAACATTTCAGAAAAATATACACATCATGTAATGTTTATTTTATTTTACTGTAAATAACATGAAATATTTTAAAATTGCCTACTACAAACAATTTAAAATCTCTGTGCTTGTTAGTTTGTTAAAAAGAATAATAACTAAAATATTTTTATTCTTGAAGAATTCGCGAAATATCATACTAAAAAAGAAGTTATGAATCGGAGAAATAATGTAACAAAAGAAAAAAAAACACGAAATAGTTTGAACAAAAATGTAGGAAAACGATGGCAAATATTATTTGGAATGTTTTATTTCGTTTAAAAATTGTTAGATTTTTCATCTCATTTTCAACAGTCTTCAAGTTCTCCTTTACAGGGAAACGACTTTTCCCCTTTTTATAAATAGAAATAGAGGCTTAAAATAAGATTTTAATTTTGTAGGATCTATTGTGTTTACATAAACTAGTATTTGTAACAGAAAATACAAACTTTTGATTGGCTTCAGTTAAAAATGTTTCGTCTATTATTGTTCATTTCTGGAAGAACAGGAACATTATTTTTTTAGTATAACAAATGTTGACAACTTTTCTAAATGTTTATATACTTCCGTATGGTTGGTAAATGAATCTCTTTCTACTTCTTTTCTATTTCTACGTCGAAGAAAGAATTTTTACTTCTTCTAGTATCTGAATAAATTTTATATGAAATACTATGATTAAATTAATTGAAAGGGAATAGATGCAGTTTCGAAATCGGTCTTTAAATTCATTGAATAGCGCATAATAGCGTTAAAACATTTTTTTATTTCAACTTGAAATACGAAAATGTTCGTACCATTTGAACTTCTATTTCAAATTACTGAAAGTTATCTTATTGGTCAAAGGCATCCCTTCATATTTTATTTTTTTTAATCAAAATTAAATAACGTATCAATGCAGGTAATTTGTTAATATAATTTATTAAAAATGCCAAGAATGTAAACAAAACTTCATTTTAATGAAATTTACTATAAGTAGTTGTAAAGTTAAATTATAATCAAATTATTGAATAATAAATAGGCAAAAAAAAATGCAGCAAATTTCCAAGTAATGCAAAATTAAAAGTTTTTGATTTTCTACAAGTATCATACAATATTTATTTATTTAAAAATGCATTAAACGTCTCAAATGCATTGATTAACTAAAGCAAAAACACTAACATATAGTAGTTCTGTGAGAAAATTAACTTTTGGAAAATCCAAATAATTTCAAAAATTTTTAAAATGCTCCTAACGTTATTATTTTAATAAAAATTTAGTTACAAATCTAAAAAGCAATGATATGTCACTTAATTCAAAAATTCAAAATGTTTCAGCATACACGCATAGTTATAAAATGCATTAGAGTGTCCAAATTCCTTTTCAATAAAAATATAATCCATGATATTTTTCAAATGAATTATTCCATGGTAATTTTATTTATATTTATCCTTTCGTTTGAATGAAAGCAACAAATTAATGAAGGAAAAAATCAAATAATTTAAATTTTCTAAATTCTCATCTTTTAATGCATTTTTATTTCCATTACCTGATACGTGTATAATGTTTAGTTTCTGTTTCATTTTATCAATACACATTTTTTCTTTGATAATGTGTAAAGCAAAGTGTTTCTATATGAGAAGTTTATAAAAACAACATAAAATAATACACTTATATTATGAGTTGAAAATGAATTAAATTAAGAGTTGTACATAAGCCAATAATTCTACTTTTTATAGTAGTAAACTGCTTCAAATATTTTAACAAAATTCAGAACTAAAAAAAAAAACTGAAAAAAACTAAAAAACTAAAAGAAAATTGGAGTATTCTGTGAAACTTATAAATATTTCAATGGTACACTTTTTACATTGCTTAAATATAACTTTATCGTAAGTATACGTATAGATTTATGTGTCTCATGTAAAATATATATACGTAAATGTTATTTTCGACATACACATAATTAAAACTAATGATTCGGTTACATTTGTACTTATTATAGTTCAAAATTTATAATTTTTTGGTGCTAATTCTAGATTTAAAAGAATAAATGGCGCTCCCCCACCCCTCCCCCAGTATGGTGGTTATGACTCTCGGCTTGTAATCGAGTGCTCTCGGGTTCGAATCCCGAATAAGGCATGGATGTATCTTCGAGATAAGAAGTCGTACTTTAGCCTGAAATGGATTCCCGTCTCGAATGGAAAGCAGCTCACCCCTTCTGTTCTTTGCTGGGATCATCGTTTGTAATAAAAGTCTATATTCTTCTATGTTTGTATTGCATGTTTCTGTTCATATCTCTCTCGTTTTTCGTATGTATCCCAGTATAAAACACACAACAAAAGAATAAATTTTCAAATCAATTTTAAAGTCTAGTTTTCAAATGTGTTCACAAACATATTATATAAAGGCTAAAATGTAGATATAAATAAAAGAGTTAATGTGTGTATATAATGTGAATATAAGCCTGAAAGATTTAAGTTAAAACACTTTATATGGAAAAGTAGTATTTGGCGAGGATTTGAAGAATTGTAAAATATTATTTGTGACTTGTCATTTGTTTCTGGTTGTAGAATTTTATATAATGCTTCATCAATAGTAAGACGGTATTTTCTACTATTAACAAGGCTTTAGTAACCTAGAGTAGGAATCTTAAAGTTTCTTGATCAATGATTTTTTTTTTTTTTTTCTTTATTTAGTTAAAATATGTAGATTATATTAATTTTGTCTTCCTAAAGTTTACGTTTTACTGCTCCGAGCATTAAAAAAATAGCGGTAACAATAAAACTCGTAGTATATATGGATGATAGTAATGAAATTTAAAGAACTTATCTAAATAAAGGATAGCCACCACTTTTATTTTTTAAAAAATTTGTCAGTTATAGAGGAGTAGGAGAAAATGTGCAAAAATCAAATTTTCCCAACCTCTTGTGTACTCATTTTCTACATGATTATTGATCTCGAATAGTATTTTGTAATTCCATGGATAATATCCAGAAGAGCCTATGTTTAAGAGAAGTCGTTTATCAGTCTTCTTTAAAGTGGAAGAATATCAGACTGATGGAAAGGGGGTGTTACAAGCTAATGCTGCTAGATGTCTCAATGAGTTCCTCAGTGGAGTCCAATGACTGTGAAATCAGTTCTAAAGATTCTATGTCTAGAAGGCATGTTGAAGGTCAAATACGAGTTACAACACCTACGGGAGACAATTTTCTAATTGTTTCGGACTGAAGGAGGAGAAAGACTACTGTACTTCAACTCGTTGTAAATCATTTTATAGTACAAGGAACAAGAATCTCCTCTACTACGGTGCGAAAGTTGTTTCCTAATGCAGGTCCATATTCAAGTCAACCAGCTGCGTGTGTTCCCCTGAAATATCGACAGATATTAACCCGTTTATGTTTGGCAAGAGAAAACATATCTTGAGCCACGGATAGCAGCAGGTTTCTGTAATTTTCACAAACGAGACCATGTTTACAATGGAGAGCGATTCAGGGAGTTTACAGATCTAGCACCGGACGCACCAGATACAACCAATATAATACTTTTGAACAACCCCATTATAGAAGTGCCTCCCACTTCTATAATGGGGTTGTTCAAAAACGATCCTTCCGCGATCGTGGGTTGGGGAAGGATCTTTTTCGGTGGTCACACTAATCTGTATGCTCTCCGTAGAGGAACTCTAGCCAATGTGTGTGAGATATCGGTACAAGACCCTTGATTGACATGTCCGGTGGACTTGCCAATCAAGGGTATGGGAAACATATGAGTAACATATGGGCGACATAAAAGTATGGATCAAGAAACTTTTGGGTGGACATTGTTCATCCACGTATCGCTGCTTTGGTAATGAATAATTTATTCTGATGGATGAAAGTGCACCATCTCATCTAGCTATGCTTGTTGAAGACTATCTTGAGGATCACAGTTTGGAGTTCATAAAATGGTCAGCTCTATCTTCAAACTGAATCCAATAGACCATATTTAAGTTTAACTTGGTCTCTGATTCTATCTTTACTGTCTAAAGTCCTCCAAGGTTATTACATAAGCTAGAACAAGGGTTCATGTCTGATCTTCTATTGAGCTGCTTTTGCGCTGCACTGGTTGCAAAAAGTCCTTTTTAATAATGTCATGGTTGTATGTGGTAAAATGCATTTGTTGCTTAAGTTTTTTACGCTAATGTATAATAAATTATTTAAGGCATTTAAAAATTACTTCTTAAAAGCCCATATATATATACTATGAGAGATCAAATTATTATGACCACTTGACACTTATACGGAGATCAGCCATAGCTTCACGTTATTACCCAAAGAGCTATTAAGAGGGAATGCAGTAACAGTGAGGCGTCAATTGCACTGTGTTGCTTGCAAAGAGATGTGGATAAAACGTAATTTAAATAAGTTTGAACGTGAGGTGGTTCTTTGCGCTCGAAGCGTCGGAACCAGTATCAGTAAACCGGATGCAGTTTTTGAGAGCATATGTTATTGATGTTTATTGAAAGTGTATTATCAAGCAGAAAACCGGGTCTCAACGCAAGAACTATGGTTTCTACAAGCTGCTGAATGCTTGCTCGGAAAGAAAATTGAAAAAGTTGTCCATTTACACAGAAGATTAACCGTACGTCAAATTGTGGAGAATCATACTTAGCGAGCAACTGCGAGCATCTCTGAATGATTTTTTCACAGCGCATTTCACTGGATAGGCTTTGGTAGAAGACGACCTGTTCAAAAGTCTCTACTGTCAGCCTTTAACAACAGCAGACGTCTCCTTTTCGTGAAAACAACTCAAGGATCAGACAGTAGTTGACTTGAAAAGGTCCTACGGTCCACAGTCGAAAGCGTTTTCAATTATGCTTTGCACATGGCAGAGTGCGAATATGGAGAAAACAGAACAAAAGTTAGAGTCCACCTGCATTTCGAAAACTCTTCAAGCTAGTGAAAGCAATATTATGGTTTAGAAGATATTTTTTGACATTGCATAGGTCCTTTGATTCGTGTGGAAGAACTCGTAAATGCCCAAAGGTATTTAAGTCTTATCGCAGGAGCAGCATCCTGTTATGTTGATGGTGTTCCCTGTTGAGAATAGATAATTTCTGCAGGACAAAAAGCTACCTGTTAAACAAGTTACATTGTTCGCGGATGGTTCAAAAAGCATGGTAGAGGCTTAATCTTTCTTATAAATGGCCTGCAAAATCACCGAATTTAAATCCAATAAAGAATATATGAGATGAGGTCAAATGGGGCACCAAGCAGCTGGATCCAGTACTATCAAATTTGAAGTTCTTTCACATCGGATTTGGTCTCAGATTACTCATACCGCTTACCACCATCTCATGAAGTCAATGCCAAGAAGAATTCACGCAGTATTAAGGGCAAAAGGTGGTCGAGTAATTATGACTTTGAATTAAAGAGATGGTCATATCAATTTGGTCACTCAGTGTTATATATATATATATAATCAAAATTAGAATCACCTTTTAATTCAGAGAAAAAATTTAAAGTGAGAAGGAACTTTGTTATTGTAAAGGAAATAAAGAGGTGTAAAGAATGGATCCCATGTATAAATAAATTCAATATGACGTGAAACTAGTTGTTGAACGCTCTATTAAATGAATTGTTGAATTCCAACTGTTACGAAGCGCTTCACAAAATGCGTAAACTGACAAAAATTCGTTTTTTTAAAAAATTTGTTGTTATAGAGAAAGCAACGCTCGTGACATTGATAAATCGTGTTGTGTTTCAATAATATCACTATTGGTTTCAGAATGTTGTGTTAATTTTGCCGAAATATTATGACATATTCCTGATTTTGTGACCTTACTCATAAGAATTTTGTATTTTTCGATTATTCTTCTTTATCTCTTTGTTAAATTTCTGTATTGAGATAAACTTTATCAGAGGAATTAGAAATATTTTATAAATAGTTTTTTTTTGAATTTTTGTTGGCATGATGAGATATTTTCAATAAGAAAAAATGAATGAAATGAGGACCACCTGTACTGATATAAAACTTAAAGTGTCATTAAATTATAGATTAAATTTTCATTCACCGAATCTCTTTCCTCTTTCGTGTGATGCTGAACCGAACTCAGTGGCGCAACAGCCCATGAGGACCAAGATCTACTGTGCCTATCTCTGTATACGGGACCTTAGGCGCGCGCTGTGGTGCATGTGCAGATGTTTCGGTCAAGTGATCAGTCTGACACGAAACTCCCAGTGTTCAGTTCCCAAGCAAACTTGGTACTCATTTATCGAACCACTGAAGGGATGAAAGGCTGAGTAGATTAAATGATAAATTAAATTTAAATTCACTAAATTCTTTTCCCTTTTCGTGTGATGCTACGACGATAATAATTATAATATAACTGAAAAGTATTTTACTGAAGTTCATTTTTATTATGAAGCGAATGTGTAAAACAATGGATTTTGCACAATTCTCGTGAAGTAGAACTATTTTCTTTTTATATACGAATATGACTAACTTTTCTAAAAGCTAAACAAATAATATAGGAGCAGAATTTTTTAAAAAATGTACTTAGAATGAGGTTTGACCATTTTTTAAAAAAATATTTTACGTAAATATAATTTTTTTAAAATTTTATATTTTGTAGACTTGCTATCGATGGACCAAATTAAAGCCCAAGTATTGAACTGTTCTGAGTACTGAATATTTGAAACATAATATTTGTATTTCAATGTTGAAAAAAAATGGCTCATAACTATTTTTCATTAAAGTTGAACAAAAATTTCATTCAATAATCAGAGAAAAGATAATTCGTCACTGATAATGGAAAAGTCATTTTCAACTACAAAAACTATGATTTGAAACCACAAAATGTACTTCAGCTGCACTCACAATCAAGCAGAAAATATGATGTTATATATGATGCACAAGCATTTGTATACTATCCATAACAAACGAACAAAAAAACTATACTTTAACAAGAAATTCGAAAGTAAAGTATTAAGGTGAATGAAAAAACTAAGTGTTTTAATAACTGAACTTCCAACGTGCTTTTGGGAGTTAAAATTTATTTTCTTCTGAATATATAAAATAACCTGAATCATTTTGAGGAATTTCTAAATAATATTTGAAATCAGGAAACAAAAAGAAATTATAAGTTTATTGACTTTTTCCAAAATTTAAGAACAATAATTTTTACTAAAAGTAGTTTTGGGAATTAAATAGAAAAATAATTAACTTTTAGCCGTGATTTTGGAAGTAAAATTTACTTTAGAGAAAGTTATGTTTGGTTTTAAAAAATTATTTTTCTTGCTATATTTGATTTTATGTTTAAGTTTAAGACCACATTCTTTTAGCTGAGTGCATCATTGCGCTTTTACCCTCATTTTTCACTAGAATAGTAGAGAGAAAACTGTAAACAGAAATATCTTTTGCATGTTCACTTTTTATTTTAACCTATAATAATCATACTTTAAATATTCTCGAAACTAAAGTTCAATCCAACGTTGATGAAACGAACAATTCAAGGCGAAAAACTATTAAGAGGTTAACGTTCTTTTTACTTGTTTTAATTGCTTATAATCATTTAAACTTTCATCAAATTTTCAATAACTCTGAAGAATTTCAAGATATTTCGTAGCATATCTCTCATTCAATTTGTTTGTTTAATATAAATTCTCTAACAACATTGCTTACTTTTCAACAATTTACAAATATATTACAAATAATTTCTTTACTACAATTTGAATAATTTAGCATCACATACAGAGTGTTCCCGAATGCCGTGTATAAACTTGGAGGGGAGGTAGAGGTCATAATTACATAGGAAAGCATGGTCAGAGAAACGTAACCCTAACGAGATAAAGAGACACAGAGACCGTAAGGCCACGACACAGAATTGTAAAACGCTTTATTACAAAAACAAGAAACAATAATAAATTAAAGAATTCCATTTCAGAATTGACGGGCGTATCGTCAATCGTGGCTCTGAAAGATTCATTTTCCGCAAGGTTCTTATGCACCCGAGTGACCGTTTGATGATTCGGTTGCCGCCTCGTTGGATATCTTTCCCCATACAACCGAACAGCAACACGTCCATTTCTGTTGGCTAGGTCGTAGATGAAGTGGATATCCGCCAACTAGGAATTCATATACCGATTCATGTTCATCGCACGCTGTCCATGTCTGAAATGAGGAATCCACATGTTCCTGCCTTGTAAGCTCACGTACCACCTATCACTTTCCGTGTAATTATGGCTCCTCACGGCTATTTTCTATCTCCCCTCCGAGTTTGTACACGGCATTTGGGGACAGCCTGTATATATTAAACTACCCTTTACGCACTTGCTTCGCTGAGGATTTCAGGACATTGTGTGGGACTATATATTCTTATTGGGTTATATTAGGTCAGAAGCATCAAGGAGCATCTGTTTCAGATATCGGGTATTCTCCGGAGGATAAGATCTTGATGCCAGACGTCTTCCCGAGAATCACCCACATATGCGATGGGGTTTAAATCAGGGGAGCACTCTGGCAGATCCATTCTGAAGATATATTTCGTTTCTAGAAGCTTCTTAATAGCAGGACATTCTGTGTGGAAGCGTCGCAGTCATGGTTTCAGGTAAATGAGAAACTTTCAAAAGTACGGAGCTCCGTTCGCCCATTCAACCTCCTTCTCCAACGGTCTATTTCCCTGATGTTAGTGGGAAGAAATCATATAACTCCCCTCTTCCATATCAACTGGGGCTTAAAACCGTTGCTGATTGAAACGACTCTCATCAGTAAGCAGAATAAGCCTCCATTAATGAGACGTCCAGTTTTTCTATTCTTGACACCACTGTAAGCGGTGCCACCGATGAGATGCTGTTAATAGTATGCAGTATCCAGGACGTCGGGCGAATAGGTCACCACGATGCTCTACCGCGATAACTGTCGTCTGGTTGCCGTACGCAGCCGCTGAGCAATATTGTGATGCCTGGTTCCGGTCTCTTTTTACCTGCAGAACGATATACCGGTCATCTCTTGGCTTTGATTTCCTCGGCCGACCACGGCCAACCTTTCTTACAGCTGTACTTTTGATTTGGAATGCTTTCCAAGCTCTTGAAACTACGTTTTTGTCAAATCCAAACTGTTATGCAACATTCGTCAAACTAAGGCCCTCTTCAAGCTTATCGATCATTCTACCGGATGTAAAGGCATCCTGCTAGTTTCTTGTAGTCCTTATGAATGTGCGATTTCCCTTTCACTTGTAAAGAATGTCTCTGAAATGTATCCTTGCTTCTTTTAAAGATACTGGAGGATTTCTCCTTGGCGAGTTTCATTAAGATAAGTACCCACATTATTTTTTACTATTTAGTTTATATTGTTCTCACATCACGTAATCAAGTCTAATGTTAAATTAATAAAAGTGAATATCTTTTTATTGTCATTTCGTGTCTGATTTAAGAACTTCTACAACTATACTGCGTTAAGATCCCCAAGAATCCAACGATCAGCGAGATCTCCACCTCAATCATTATGAGGGGGAAGTACCACGACAAGCTTAATTTGGAGTTGAGAAGAAGCTTTCAAACTATTAAGGAATACATTTCGAAAACAAGAAATTCCTCCCAAAAATTAATTTTAAAATTATTGCATAAAAAAATATACTTACGAAAAATCTGCAGAATGTAATTAGGAATTCGAGACCATACACATATAAAGAGAAAGAGTTCCTTTTTTATTATTTTTTAATACAACCCTGTGAACGATGGTTTGATAACTTCGAGATTTGTGATCAATCTTTGCAAAATAAACGCGAACTTATATTTCATCATGTTTATTTGTCTGTGTGACAGATAAATATTTTTTTCTCTTAAATGCCTTCCTTTTAAATGTAAGTTGAGTACATTGACTTTCTTTCATTCTTATAAAGTACTAAAATCAAAAAAAGGCAGAAACTCAAAATTTTTGAAATTTAATCATGCATGAGCTAAGCTAAAACTATGCATGAACTAAAATTCCCACGAGATAAAGTGATGTTGAAGCAGCAATGAGCAAACTAAAACCTCTAATGAATTTTTTTTATTCCAGTGTTGATTTGTCAAAAAAAAAAAAAAAAAAGATTTAATTTTTTTTTTTTTTCTATTCACTTTGGTAGGAATAGAGAATAAAGAACAATAAACAGAGTTTTTTGCCAAGTAGATGCTAAAAGCTTCATCAAGTTTAAAAAAATGGAAAAGATGAGAATAAATCGAATAAGAGAGAACATTTAAAGGAATTACTAAAAATAAGAAGTAGTCCTATGCACTTTTAAGAAAATTAATAAATGAGAAATGAACTATAATACACGATGCTTTGAAATGGTCAAATTAAGTATTGAAATTAAAATTACAGAAAAAAATAGACATTAAAAATGAAAAAAAATGAATTAAGGGGATTATAAGACAGGTAAGTCATTCTCTGTGTGTGAGAGAGAGAGAGAGAGAAATGTAAATTATTTCAATAAATTCATATTCGCATGAACTAATGAAATTTTTTTTTGAAAAAAAGTCTTTCTTTCACCGTTAATTTTAATAATTTTTCTAACCCTAGATAAAATGAAGACAAATGTTTCGTTACTTAGAAAATAATTTCAAGTCATGCTTTAATGTAATTTAAGTATAAATATTGCTATATTTATTTACAGTCTGATAAAATCATAGCCAAGAAACTCAGTTTTGATGCCGTGAAATATGCACTATTTCGTAAATATATATATTATCATTTTTTTTAAGAAAGTAAAAATAATCTACTTGGTGAACTTTCCTCCATTTATTTAATGAATTCTGAACAATGGTAGAAATGTCCATCGAAAGAAAAGATATTGTATTGCACTTTAAACGAACAAAAAAATAACAACAAAGAAAATTTTTCATTCTAAATACATTTAAAAACTGATTTTTGCAAATCTCTATATTTCCACTTTTTTTATTTTATTTAATTAAAAAGGAAATATTAATATGCTGAATTTTTAAGACAAAACAAAAATGAGATTTACTAAAAGAAAATTTCAGATCCGCAATTATTTATTAGGATATAGACTAGAGTTCTTCAACATTTTTTTACCTCACGGTATATAGTTGACCCCATAGTCAAAATTCAATCTCTAATAGCTGTGTATACATTATTGTTAAAACTTAAAATTCAGTCATTGCATATAATACCTAGATACTTCATGAAATAATTTACGAAGCCGGTTAAAGTGTGTAATGGATTAATAATTTCACACTTTACCAAGTTATTCTTGCAAAGATCTGCATATTCTATAAATTAATAGTTAGATCGTTTAAGTGTAAAATAACAAGTCCAATTTTGAAACAAGTCCAATGCTGTTTTTAAATTACAGATGATAAATGTCTTAAGTTCATCGAAAAATATATTTCGTATTACAGATACAGATTAAGTGACAAATAATATACAAAAACAGAGTATATACTGTAATACTATTTCTAGATTAGTTAAACAATAATAAAAGTTAATATTAAAACATTAATGAATATATATAGTAAAGCTATAGTTACATTAAAGATTTTACAATTAATTATTATTTTAATCATCAGGTTATTTAGTACTGATGGCAAAAAAAAAAATTATGCTGGAAATAATAAAAAAATGGCATCCAAAAAACGGAAAATATAAATAATGCCAGTGGCGTAAAGTACACCCGCGCAACTCCAACATCACTGGAGGGTCCACGATTCTAGGGAGCCCAAAGCCTGATTGAAACCAAGTACGTATTTGGGCTTGGAACCCAAAACCTGACTTTGCAGTTGGGCCCTAATATTCTCCGTTACGCCTCTGAATAATGCTATAAATATAAATAATAATAGTAGTCGTCTTTCATAATTTAACAATTAGGGAATCGTTATTGTGTAAATCCAATAATTTTATGTACTTTAATCGTCTTTGTTTGGTAATCCTCCATGAGCTACCTTGTTATTTTTTGAAACAACAAACATTCAATGATTTGAAGGTAGCACACACATTCAATTTTATGTGGAGATCATTATTTTATAAGAGGAATGTAAGAATAAGAAGCATAAGAATATTTAATGTGTTGATTAACTTTATAACTAACCTTTTTTTGAACTCGATTTACCACAGTAATTTTTTGAAGGAGGTAAGGAGTTTTCCACCGTAATGGACAACTAATTGCTTTGAAATCTTTGAAATGTAAGAACATCTTACAAATGTTATAAAGGTTTGCAATGTTTAAGATGAAAACCAAAAAGCTCAAAGTTATCCTAATCCATACTGCACACCAGATCGGAGTATTCAGTAAAATAACTTCAGTCATTTGCTCCAGGAAAATATCTGGATATGTCGATTGATATAATCCCACAAGTTCAGAAAGCTCTTTATGATTACAACAAAATTCAGAAGGGATGACTAATTTTTCAAAAAAAAAATTATATTTACTTTGAATGCATGTAATTTATATAGTGTTTGATGTACTTCTTTTTCTGAGGTTGTAAGAGTTAAGTACTACAGTGAAAAGTATCAGTGTGAATCAATGTGGTAGGTTTGGTTCGATATATCGATTTGTTAGTTTCACAATCCCAAGAGTAATAAATTCTTATTTCTCTAGTATCTATTACCATGATTTTATTTTGCTCTATCGATTCTATTTCTGCCAATGGTTCTTTTCAATTATGTTTCTCATGTTTGACTAGATAAGTACCGTAAAATTCGACGTATAACGCGCACTTTTAACACAAAAAATAAAATCGAAATTTAAGGGTGCGCGTTATACACTGAGTATAAAAAGGAAACCTTTAAAAAAAAGACAGGGGTATAATTTTTTTTTCTTTTTTTTACATACATCGAAATACTGTTTATTTAAAAGAAATGATATTCCTTATGAACGTAAGAGGTTGTAGTTCTAGAAATATACTATTTTTTCCAACAGCTTGGGATGATACCTCGAATAAATGACTTCATACGTACATTTCAGGTACCTTCGTAAGATGGGGGTGCGCATTATACGATGAATGTACTTAAAAATTAAAAAATGCTGTTGGAAAATATGGGCGCGCGTTATACGCCGGATTTTACGGTGATTTGATTGAATATATGAAAAAACGAGAGATGTTTATTACATTTCTTAATTTCCTTTCAAAACAGCAACCGAGAATCGAGGTAAAAGTGAGTGTCAATCAAGATTTTGCGAAAGTGGAGGATATAAATACATTTCACTTTTATTCAATTGGTGAGGTTGTCTCAAATACGCAAAAAATAGATTAAGAATCAGAGATTAATCGTAAGGTTAATCAGATAAAAATCTATTAGACAATAAAGTAATCAAACAAAAATATAGGAGGGTAGGTCAGCGTTTCTCAAACTGTGGGGCGCGTCCCCTTGGGGGGCGTGATAACCTTACAAGGGGGCGCGAGCCTATCGTTAAGTCGGAAATAAAATATTTAAAAAAATACAAATTTACTCAAAGGGAGCAAAACAAAATACATTCTGACATAACAAATGTATAACGCATATTTCCACTGATATAATGTACTTAGAAATGCATCAGTACTGCACAATGTATTTGATAATTAATTTATCAATACTAAGTTAAGAACAAATTTATTATTTCTAGTAACTCCCATTGGCTTGTCATATACAAAATTATATACATAATTAATTACTTAACTTACTAATGTGAACGGTTTACAATTAAAACCGTATTGTAGCCTTACGTCAAATGCGATATTATTGAATTCAATGCATTGTAATTGTATGAAGGGGGGCGGGCGTGAAGAAATTTTCGATTGAAAATTGAGCCGCAAGTATTGAAATTTGAGAAGCACTGGGATAGGCAAAATTAACCGGAAACAGAAGGGCTAAAATAAGTTTTTCCTTTCATAATACTTGTACAAATTGGCATGAAAGATTTGATAACTGTGCATAATCGTACAAAATATTTCAAACAGTTTATTAGGTGTTATTCAAAAATATTGTTAAATTTTTCTTTATTACTTTTAAAAATTTCATATCAATACACATCTCTTGCTTTCTGCTCTATATCCGAAGATATGATGTTGCGATTAATTAGTTAGAAACAGTTATGTTTAACTTTCTCATTACCCGTGGAATGCGTTAACTTTCTCTCGATTAACTTCAATTAACTTTCGAAAGCTCAGCTGATGTGCTCAGTAACTTTCACAAAAACAACTGCAAATTGCTTCGCCTAATGTTTCATGGCATTCAACTGTAAAGTAAGCGTAGAAGAAGTAAAGAAATATATCATTCTCAGGAGATTTAACTTAAAAGAGAAAGTATTTTATCTCTACCAATTTGCTTCAAAGCCTTCTTATTATCTCAGCGGCTTCACTTACAGTTTGATAACATTTTTATTACGATTTATATTTAAAGAAATCCATAAAAACAGTCAATTTTCTTGAAAAAATTAATTATCTTAAATGTATTAGAACATGAGAGAGAATTAACTGATAACATTGAGACAATTCGCAATCCGTATTAAAGGGAAAAACTACGCGCTTATAAATATGCCTTTAGGCACAGAAAAAATTCAAAAATTTGGTCAGAAAACTTACGTTTCTTGCAGTGCATTCAAAATTAGTTATTCAAAATCTTCTCATTGCATTCATTTCAAGGTTTCACGTTATATATTCTTCTTTTTATTATTTTTGTTCGTAGTCTCTTAAAATCATTTTATTCATTTTTGTTAAATTAATTTTTCTTTCTCCTTTATGGAAGTAAGTCTCCCTAATTTCTCTGGTTTTTAGATTACAAATTTTGTTTCCTTTACATTGTTATTCATTGTATGATATATATACTCATTTCCATACAAATTTGCGCATCATGAAACAGTTGTCAGAATAAAACGAAATTTTACGTAATTAAGTACAACGCTGATGTAAGTGATTACAAAAAATCAAATCAAAATCACCATTTATTGTAGACAAAATTACAAATGAATGAAGGCTATAGTACCCTGTTTGACCACACCTCTAGCATGAATGTATGATATGATACGGTCGGGTGCTCTGTGACGTCTTATACCACAGTTACTGTAAACGCACCTCTAATTTGAAACAAACTTGTAAGCGGTCCAACATGTCGTCCTAAATGATCCCAGACATGACTAATAGGTGACAAATCTGGGGATTAAGCATACCAGGGAAGGGTGGAAATGTGACGGAGGTAGTCTTGTGAAACTCTTTCTGCATGTGGGAGAGCGTTGTTTTCTTGAAAAGTGGCTCCTAGCCACCCTGTCATGAGTGGCGACACATGAGGCTAAAGAATGTCGCGAACCAATGGCGTCACAGAGAATATTAGGGTCATTCTGAAAAGTCCATTGGGCTCCATTTGGTTAAATACGTACTTGACGTCAGTCAGGCTTTGGGCCCTCTAGAATCTTGGGCTCCTCCGCGATGCGGGAGTTGCAAGGGTGTACGTTAAGCCACTGTCACGAACGTGCATCTGGGATGTCGCTGTACCGTGGATCAATATTAGGAATGACTGTGTGTCGTATGTGATAGCACCCCATATCATCACACCAGTTGGGGGAGCGGTGAGCCACTATACAACAAAGGAAGGATTGAGACATTCACCATGGGACCTCCACGCACGTACACGATTATCGTCACTGTCCAAATTGAAACTGGACTCATCTTTAAAGACAACCTGATTCCATTTGGTTGCAGTCCAATCCCTTCGAGCATGACACCCTTCCAAACAGAGGTGATATTAAATGGGTGCCAATAGCAGTACACGTAATGGACTCCAAGACAGCAACTGACTTTCTGCCAGGCGCTTGCGATGGTACGGACTGACACAGAGGTCCATAGTGAAGGTGTTGCGCCGGTGTAAGGATGACGTGCAATGAGACAGTTGGAGCTGTAACAGTTGGCGCGTGTCATATGATGTTGTAACGGGTCTATCCGCAAACCTTCTATTAATCCTATTGGGGTAAAATTATTCTTTTTAACTGTAAGTTCTGTTGAAAACGTTCCCTCTAAGAAGAAGACTTGATTTATTCAGATGAGTTGTTCTATTTCAGCGTTGGCGTTTAGGTAAATGATTTTAGTCGACGGATAGTCGCTGGATGATTGGTAGTTGATAATTGGAGATTAAAAGTGATTAAAATTGTAAACTAGATTTACGACCAGAGGTCGTATAATTAAGAAGGTATTTCTTTTCTAATTCTAGCGTAGAAGTTAAGCGTGCTCCAAGAGTAAGTTAAATAAACATTAATCATATGTTAGTAGCCTTAAGCCGTGTGGTTGCTCTTCCAATTATTTACTAAGTGCATTTCCTACCTTTAGTTGAGGTGATTAAGAAAAAGGGATAAATAAATTTGAGTTTAAAACTTGTTATGGCTGATCTTTGCTCCAACCCCCAAACACCAACACCCTCTAGTAGGTTGTTACAATGTGATGGTATTTTCGACTATTAGTTTACCCAAGACGACTTTATCCTGGTCGTCGGGTAACAGACCTCTCTCTTGTCCACTGATTTCAACACCTCCTCACAATAAAGTCAGAACAGCCTGGGTGGCGAGCTACTCTCCAAGCTGATCACTTGGTTACCCTCATTGCAAGAATTCTTCCCTTCTCGAACTCTGACAGCTGCTCATATTGTCTCTGATGACGGGGTAATGGCATTTCTAATTAAACAGAATCAGTCTGCAACAGATTAAAGGCATCTAAACAAGCTGTGCTTACCACACACATACAGACATACAGAACTAGACTAGAAATTTTTCAAGTGCGTTTCTTTTTTGAGTAAATTATCTACAAAGAAAACGTTTTGCGGAAATTGACTCCCAAGGGTAGTTACGGGATAACAAAATAATAATATAATTACCACTTTTTAACAATTAGATCTACTTACTTAAAATTTGGTAAAAAAGTGTGCGTTTTTAGTAGAGATCTGCTAAAATTGGTTTAACGGAAAATTAACTCCTGAGAGAAAGGTTATGGGGCGCAAAAGATAAACATTATACTTTCACTTTAGAAATAGAGCTCCTGACTTTTATAAATCAAGATACGAGGTCTGTCAACCATCTAAAATATTATCATCGGTAAAGAAATATTTACCAATCGGCACGTCTTTATATAGGTATATAAATCCGAAATATGAAAAAAGATTGTTAAAGCAAACATGTAATGCCAATGCTAATGCAAAAAAAAAAAAAAAGAATGCTAGATTATTATTCATTTAACTGTAGTATTAAAGAACTTTTTAGTTAAGCTATTAATAAGGCAAAATATGCTTATGTCATATCTTTTTATCATTTCGAATGAAAAACTTGCTGGCTATATAAAATTTGCTAGCCTTAAAAACCATGGATAGTAACAATAATCTCATCTATACTTCTTTCTATAACATTAAGTGCCTGAGTGTTCAGGGTCGCGAACACATTGGTCGGCGTTGTAAAAAGCCTAATGCTCGTTAAATTTCATGTAGATAGAAATGATGCAATCAATCGTGACTCAATATGTCACGTTGTAGTAGTATGGAAGACTGGATAGTTACATGCATCTAAGGTGTTGTTCTTATCTCTTTACCGCCACCAAAACTCCTTGTGCAATTTCAAGTACTAAAACATTAATAATAATAAAAATCAAATGAAAACCAGGAGTTTTAACATGTTCTTTAATAATATTAAGAACATCAGTGAAATACATTTAATAAATTTAACTATACAATAACGAAAATTGTTGTTAATTTTTTAAATAGATTGAGATATTATTTCTATGTTATCTATCTGGCAGCAAAAGTTTTACATAATAGTTCTACGGAATTGGTAAAACCGATTACATCTTACTCCATCGTATTCAACATTCTCGTCTCAATATCACATTTCTACTACAAATATTACCTATTCATATCTTCTCTTAACATCCAGAACTCAGTGATTATTTTCAAATCAATTCCTGTCTCTTTACTACAATCCCACATCCCAGAAATTTCGAGATATATAGCTGAAATACCATGTTCATAAACCAAGAAACATTTCCTTATTACATGACAGGAGAGGGAAGATCCATTGTCTTACAAATAAAGCTACGTCTTGCACACTTTCTAACTCAAGAGTTCGATTTTAAGGTGAAATCACACTTCGCAACTTTCTTCCGCCCATTTCCTCCCCAATTGTTTTAGGGGAAGATGATAACCTCGCATCGGAACGTCTTCTGATTGTTACTCCAGAGACAATATTCAATGGAGGGATGCTGCCCTTAGATCATTATGAGGGCGGTTTGAACTTGCTGAGGTCACCGTACATTGCTGGACCCATTTGAAAGGATGAAGACATTTTTTTGTTTCGACTGTCTCTCGTGTATGTCGAGCAAGACCGAGAGCAGGAGTTTTTGAAAATATGAGTTATTGGATAGTAATTCTTTTCTTTATTCCTTTTTCGGAACTACGAATTAGAAAGAAGTTGAGTATTGAAACAAGCTTTTGCGGGAGGAGGAGGGGGCTATTATATAAGTAATAACAGGGTTTGCTGCTATGTTACATTTGTAAGTATTTTGTTTCTAAAGAGTAATTTTTACAACTTCCAATGGATTGAAATAAAATTAATATTAAACCTAATCATTTTTTAGATTATTTGTCGATGAATTATGATAGTTTATAAATAAATTAGAAAAAAAGCATCGGAAATTTGATTATAGCAAATAGGTCTTTTAAAAAATTATGAGGGTTCTTTTGTCCGCGTCAGTTTCAAAACACATTTGAAGTATTTTTCCTTTAATTTTCTACTTTGAGAATTCTTAGGATACAAAATGTACACATTTTTCTATGTTCATTTTAGTTCTGTTTTAAAAACACGACTTTAATTTGTCATTTTTGAATAACACACATGATAATATATTTAAAATTACAAATAAATTTTTTTTATATGTTCAAGTTTGTGCTGTGTTAGGAAAGTCAAAATTCTGGATGTAATGTGAGATAACAATTTTAATAAATGAAATATGAAATTTTCAAGTTCTTTGACTTATTATCACTTTTCTTAATTGTATCGTTTAAAAATTTCTGTCATTTTTCATATCTTTTTGCTGTTATATTGCATGTCTGCTGCATTGAAATAAGAAAAATCGGCTTAGATTGGAGAGTTTTTTTTAACAATTTCTTCTCATGTCTAATACATTAAAAAAAGTTAAGAATTCATGAAGTGTGTGTGAAATACATTTTACTTCATAAGAGCAACCATAAAATGTGTGTAAAGAACAATCAAACTCTTATGATATCTGCTGAAATGACAGCTATCTGTCGATTTACACCTGGATTCCCTGAAACGATATAGCAATTTCCTTAATTTCAAAAACAGACCCGTAGGAGAATAAAAACAATACTAAGCTGTATGATTGACACAATCTTGAGCAAATAAAATAGTTATTTTTGAATTCAAAGTTATGTTATAAAAGGTTCTTTTTTGTTTCAGCTTATTTGAAATTCTTGTTAAAAATTTTAATAGTTTTTCATAATAGTAAAAAATAAACTTACATGAAAAAGTTCTCAAGTTTGATACTTCATTCATAAAACTATAATACAATATTGTGAAGAAAACAAACACACAAGTGCCCAAAATTATGAAAATTTGTAAATTTAATCAAATTTCTCGAAAAGTATTGAACGAAGGTTAAGCTAATGCTTCAAAAAAAAAATTAAGTTTTTTTAATGTCGGTCGCGCGGGCAAGCATACACGTGTGTGTGTGCTGTAAATTTTGATGAGTTTTTCCAAGTACATTTGCCAATTTCTGCATCTCCTTCATACACATACTTCGACGATTTTCTTTCTGCTTTTTTTGATTCTGCATTAATGAACGTTTACTCAATTTTCATGCAAGATATAATAACTGCTGATTTTTATTGAAAGGAAATTGATTGCTTTTTTTAATTTATACAAAAAATAAACTTGCATCAGACAAAAATAAGATAGTTAGAGTAAAATACAGTACATTTGTTATTATTCTTTTTTGTACATATATTGATAATAATGTAAAAAAAAGTTATAGCGCACGATTTGTGGCTTGTATTTTGTAGCAGTGGCTCTGATAGTTCGAATAAATTGGCAAACTTTTCCCAAAGTTAACTTATTTTATATAATTTATTTTGTTTATACTTTTCTTCCAAGATAAAAAATTATTTTAATGTGGTATGTTGTATCGTATTTTTCTTCATTTTTACCTTAAAGGAAACTAGAAATTTCTTTGAAACTAGAATAATCAATGACGAAAAATTGACATTTTAATAAGAAGATAAATAAGACTTTTACTGTTTATACTTACTGGTTCATAGGGTACGAATGGCTACTTGATTGGTGCTATTAACAAATCCCTATTCCTGGAATTTAATCTTAAGATAAATCTAATAAACCTTAAATCAAAATTTAAAAAAAATTTAATTACTTACGTAGAAAAAATGAAACATGTCATAATTAGAGAAGCATATTTATATATTCCCTCTGGATGGGCAAAGTCGACGCAGCCTTTCATTCCTTCAGTGGGTCGATAAATGAGTACCAAGCTTGCTTGGGGACTAAACACTGAGGATTTCGCTTTATACTGACCCCGTGATCGGGATATCTGCTCATGCACCTCAGCGCCCAATCGTCACGTATACTGAGATGGGCACGGTAGGCTTTGGCCCTCATGGGCTTTTGCGCCACTGAGTATAGTTTTAGTATTTATATATATTTAATTTATAATAATATTAAAATGAATTAGTCCAGCTGAACAAACGTTGTGTATTGAATAAAATACTGAAAAACTAGACAACAACTTATAAAATTGCCGGAGAATTATCAAAGTTTCTAAAGATTGAGTATTTTGTATGATATTTTAATCATTCTTATTTGAAATGGTTTCTTAAGATAAGCAATTGCTTTGAATTTTTTTTTTTAATATACATATTTTAAAACGGAGAGATAGCTAACCCAATATAATAAGTATATATTTTAGTTAATAGTTGCTAAGTAAATAAATTTTAATGAGACCAGAGTGGTATTTTTATTAGATTTCACTATCGAATATTTAACCCTAAAAGTTTTGCATATGATTGTGCTGGATATCAGAAATTTCTGTAGATACAGAAAGTGTTTCTTAAATTCGAATTAATGAACCATTATTCCAAGTAAAAGTGAAGAAACCACTAAAAGCTCTAAATACTGTTCATGCATTTCATTGGAAATGGTAAAAAAAAGAAATACTTTGAATCGTTCTACTCGATTACATTATTCAACAAAGCTAAATTGGTAACTTCGGTTCGTAGGTTATAGATTGTATTGGGACTTCCGTATTCGCTTATAACTTCATATTATAAGAGAGACGTTCAGCTAAAGATAGGAATTTTAATATTCAGTTGTTGTTTTTTTACCACTAGAAGTGATAGCAATTCCATTTCTCACATGGGTGGAAAGTAACCCAAGCGAAGATGCTGTCCGACAATGAGAAAATTACTCGCACTTTTGCGAAGTAATTCACAAATCTTCGATCTTAGTGAGCAACAAAGCTGACGGAAGTAATTTTTCATCTAAGTTTTTTTTTTCTTTCCTTCCAGAAAAAAAATGTCCAGTTCGTGTTTTTAGCTAGTGTATCTTCTGGATATACATGTTTCTTCCGAGATTTATGGATTCTAAGGTCATGCTACAAGATGCGTGATATTGAAAATAATGTAAATGGTGAAATTTTTTAAAAGAATTGATACTAGGAAGAATTCAAGAATTTCTTTACTTTACTTTTTTGACTCAGATATATTTTTTCTGCCGATTTAAGAACTGAATGTTCTGTATAGAAGATGTTTTGAAAAAGAACGTAATCACTAAGTGTGAGTGAATTAAATGTTAGATTGTGTAAAATTGTTATGTGATGTAACTTTATCTTTAAATATTTGAATTCGCTAAAATAAATGCAACGCTTTTTAGTTTAGAGTGTAAAAAAAGTGTGTTATTTAAATTTCAGAATATTCGTAACCTCTCTCTCTCTTTGAAGAGCAAAATAACATTGTACATTTTGAAAAAATAGCGTAATCCATATAAATTCACTGTTTTCTATGGATGAAATTATTTTAAAACTAATCATGACAAATATTTCATGCAAATCATTACAGAGTAATATTTTTTAAGTTCTTTTACATCAACAGGATGTTATTTGGTTTCAAACATAAGTACAGTAGAACTTCGTTTATCCGAACGTTTATTATCCGGAGCGTCAAATATCCGGACCAGTTTTTTAAGAGACCTTGCAGCGAAAAAACGAAGGTGTACAATGGTACCGCGAAAAATAAGTGATTATTTTTCACAATAAAGGTAAAATTGCGACATTTTGTACTTATTTTGCTTTTTCTTCAAGCACATTTCCCGCATGTGATGATTTTCAATATTCGTATAGTGTCCGGTTTTATATTCTGCATGGATCGCATTCGGTTTTCGGTTTTTCCGGAGAAATTTCCGGCGTTATCCGAACGGCTACCCTGTCCCACCTGATTGGGGCAAAGAGTTTGCGTTTTGGAGAAATAAATGGATTCAATGTTTCTTCCCCTTGGAAAATTTTCTTCCCCACCCCCTGAAAAAAAAATGCCCCAAAAAATTGGACTCAAAACTAATCCACCATTATAACTAAAATTTAAATACTACCACATTTCATTGCTATAAACGTTTTATTGCAATGTGATTAGTTACGTTGCCTCAGTTAAGTGGCTCAGGTAACCAAGTGGACATGGTCCCGAACTCGAGGTTAGCGTTGCTGAGTGTCGTGGATTCAAGCCCAAGTGCCCCTGAAGACCCGCCTTGTAAAGGGTCTGATTCACGTTAAATCTATCAAGGCTTAAAGTTCTCCCAATAGTGTGGTGTGAAAGTTTGGAGAGGGGGTTGCCAACTCAGTTTGTCCTCGTTATTTGACCATAGTTCAAAAAAATTCCGTCACCAATAACGCTCGTGTTGCTTTATAATATGGTGTTTTTTGATGTGTAACATCTTTCCTCTCGATTGCTGGATATTTTCCGGAGTGATTTCGTGAAAAAGGACGGATGTGGGTAACAGGAGTGACTAAGCGTGGGTATTTGATTTGAAACCCAAAGAAGCCGGGGGGGTTTTCTCTTCGCTACCCTCGTATTCTTCTTACTCATGATAAAAGCTTACTTGACCTCTTTCCACGAGCCCTATTCGCCTAGTGGTTAGAGAAGCTGACTTCAAATTAATTGTCCCGGGTTCTATTCCCGGAAGCTTGCTGTTTTCGAATTTACTATAAATCACTTTAATTTTCCTTCGAAAACTATTTCTCTTGATCAAATTTAAATTTCCACTTTTTTACCTGTTTTTTCTTTTTGTACTTTATTTTTTATTAGCACATTCAAAACATTGATTTAGCTGTTGCAAATTCTTGGTTTCTGTGCAAACAAGATGCAATATTAAATAAAATTCCTCAAAAAATCAAAATGGTTGGTTTAAAATTTAGGTTGGAGATAGTTGAAGCATTATGAACCTCTCCACCTACTAACAAAAATTTTTTAACTGATGATGAAGACAACAGTGTTGTAATTCCACTCGCAAAAAGATCGAAGCGTTATAATCCACCTGCTATACATGTCACGGCTTTTATCCTGGCCATTCCAGGATAAAAGGCTTGACATGTATAACCCTTTTCGATGTGTTGATGACATTTCAAAGCCTCACAAGTGCAGATATGAAAACTACGAAAGCAGTTCAAAACTTGTTGTGAAAAATGCAATGGTTATTTATACTTGCCAAAAACAAAACAAAAGATTTTTACATTAAATAAATACTGAATTAATAAAAGAGTTAATTATACATCAATAATTTCTTTATTTGTAAAAGTTTAGTTGAATTAAGATTGTTTCTTCCATCAACTTAGAGCTAACAATGTATAACTCGTAAAATTACGTAAGTACCTGTTTCACAGATAACGCCCAACCCGCACGATTGTGCGGGTACCGTCTATGTTCCAGGGGGAAGGGGAGTGGGAATTTGTTTAGTATTTTTCCCAGTGTCATTGAGGTCCATATAATATTAATAACCAGAAAAATTTAATATTTAAAGATAAAAATAATTCGGGTCTTAAAGGGATATACCGAAGGTGGTTCTGTTCTTTAAAAAAAACTCACTCGCTTTTCATGATTTTGAGTGGTGATTTTAACTTTAACATCAGTTTGCCAAAAGCTGAGCCGGCCATAGCTTTTTGAAAGATGAACCGCCCGAAATGAACACAAATCAAAATGTTTCAAAATAACAGTGGTACTTTTTTGATGCTTTTTTTCAACGGTTTTAAATACTTTAAATACAAGTATATTGTCATTTTTTAGTTACAAAGTTTTTATTCCACTTTCCCTAAATTAAAAAATTTAAATTATTTTTGATAAAAAAATTGCATTACTCCTTGTATTAATTAAATAAAATTTTCATTAAATATATAGTTATTCGGCAGAAAATTATTTTTCCAATCATACTCATTCATTTTTTTCAGGATATAAGTTACCATTGCGTATTTACTACGACAACATGTCAGATTGTACACATCATATGCGACTACTGTAAGGCTCGTTTCTTTTTTTCTCTCCTAAATATATGTATAATCACACCATTTACAATAGATATTAACTGTGATAATTTCAACAAAGTGATTATTATTATTTTGTGCCTATATGTATGATATCACAGTGCGATGTAAATTAAAATCAAATAAAAAATCGATATTAAATTTATTCTTGATAAACAACACTTTGTGTGGTATCCTAAATTAGTTAAATTATATTAAAAAATAAAGTCATTTCATCTATAGTTGACCACGACATTGTGTTTACGCCTCGAAATTTTACGGCATTTCATGAGCAGCACAAGTTGATATTAACTTAATTTACTAAAAAAAATAACAGAATTTTCTATTGTTAATACTCTTGCTTACCCTCTCCCTTTCTTTATGTGAAAAAAAGTTTGTATAGTTTATTCTTATTTTTCAAAAAAAAAAAAAAGGAAATATAAATATAAAACTTTCTCACAAACCTATAACATAAAATAATGTTACACTTAGCAAATCTGTTAGGTTATTACCATTTTCAGTGGATCTGCATATGATAAACAGCAAGTTATTTTTAAATAAATTTATTATTTTTTTTCATTATTTTTTTTCTTCTGTAATAAAATAGCCTTTCAAACAGCATTTTCTGTATATTGTATCTTAAAATGGAAAAAAAAGTGACATATTTTTTATGAATTGTATACTACAAAAGTTGTGTGATTACCTAGTATATTTAAAAGTTATTAATCATTTTTGTTCTTTTCAGATGATTTGATCTCAGTGTTACATTATTCTTCAAGTCATTCGTGATCGAAAGAGAAAGAGTGAGAGAAAGAAAGAGTGAGTGAGTGAGAGAATGAATATTAACATCGCACTACTCAGCTACTTGAGGGCTTTTGACTACTCCTGAGCTAGCACCCATCACCAGCAAACCGACGGAAGACGTTTCAGCCTCGACAGATTTAATGTACAAGGGACAGATCTGATTGCATTCAAATAAAATTAAAGTCAATTTAACCTAAAGAGAGGTTGACTAGCATGTCATTAAGTTTTTGAATGAGTTTGCTAATCCCTTTAATATAAAAAGTGTATTTCTGAGAAAAATTATTTTTAAGTGTACTTGTTTGCAGCTGCACACCAGAGATGTTACATGATCAAAATGAAATAATCTTTTGCTCAGAATTTGTTATGACTGAATGAATAACACACAGTCTATTTTGGTTGCACTTAAATATTCTGTAAAGATATTATAGAATTATTCATAAACTTTTTGCTTACTGAGTAATTTTTGTAATTTTCAGTGTTCTTGTTTTAATTGTTCTTTTTCGCAAAGTGTAATAAAAAGGGTGCTTTGAAATAGACTGTCACTTTCTTCGCTCTTCCACACACACCAACTGTTCAAGAAATAAAAGGTGGCCTTGGTAGCTTAGTGGTCAGAGGGGCTCGTCATGTTCGCCCGGCTACGGGGGCCCCCAAGCCAGTGGTCGGGGATCGGATCGGGCGGGCCCTTTACACGAGTTCGAGCTCAGTAACCAAGGGACCCGCCGTGGGGAGCGATCCCGTTAAATCGTCGATAGCCCCAAACTCCCCCCGTTGGTGTGGTGTGGGTAGCAAAAGGGGGGAAGGTACCAGCTCAGGTGTCCTCCATGTCATTGACCAGGGGAAAAACTACGTGGTCCGTTGCCAAAAGCCCTGTGTAGCTGAACGTGCGACGTTAATTTCATTCACTAAATTTTTACGGGAAGACCTTCCTTGCGAAGGGTTGATTTTAAAATATGTTGACCCTCAAAGTCGCCCTTTGTTGATGTGATAGTTTGGAGAGGAAGTGCCAGCTCAGGTGTCGCGTCCTCGTCACTTGACCTTGGCTCAAAATAAAAAGGTCCGTCGCCAATACCTCTCGTGTTGCTTTGTAATGTCACATTAATAAACACCCACGAAACGAAAAGCAAAGAGACTCGAATGCGAAGCATTTAACCTATCGCATAAAATATTTCTGAGAGTTAATGCATTTCGCTGTAAAACTATTTATATTTATGAAATAAATATCAAATTTTAAGATCCTGCCAAATGTCAGTCCGATATAATGTTATATTTTCTTTTCTCTTACATGTAAGTAATCATTAGTGTTTTATTTTTTACCTGTTTCTTTAATCTGAAATACCTTTAAATAAGATTAGCGAAGCATCTATAAAGTGTAAAGAAAAATAAATATACGAACAACCACATATATTCGTAAAAGCATTTTTACAACTTTGCATGAAAACTAGTAGCATCTTGTGTGCAAACTTTTTCTTCTAAATTCTTATAGAAGGAACTTTCGAATTATCTAAGAACCACTGAGGTATAAAATTATCCTGAGAAAGCAACCCTGATACGACCAGGTGATCTTCAACAAAGTTAAAACTGACTAATAGTGTTTAGAGTAAACAATTCACGTATAACCCTCAGAATAAGTTAAATGAGCCATGTTTGCCTTATCAGGCATAGAATCAATTAATGGACCAGATTAATGAGTTCATAGTAGAGTGCAATCTCGTAAACAATTTATAAAACGATCACATTGTCGCCTAAACATGGAAAATCAACAGACTGTAAAGTGTTTGAAGAAATTGGCTAAAATGTATAGAGCACAACTTAGTAACATTTTTAGAAAACAAAGATGGGAAACGAAAATAATTATTATTTCTTAAATTAGTTGATACTTATTTCTCACTTGAGGATTCTTATGCCGATATAATAATTAATTTTATTTTATACACTAGCTAGGAAAAGTCTGCGTTCACGTACTATTGCTTACATGAACAATGAAAAAAAAAAGTTTAAAAACTGGAATTTAAAAAAACAAATTTTAATTAGATTTTATTTAGTTCATTTTAAGTATTCAGACTAACAAAAGTAAATTTGGTTTGTCTTCATAGATTTTAAAATAAAGACAGGTTTGTAACGATACTAACAAAAATCAAGTAGAAAACGTCTGCGTTCACTGTTTTAGTAGTTTCTATAAAAATTATTTGAAAAGGGAATAATGAGCTATTTAGCCGCTGGTTGGAAAACCTCATCATTTGAGAAATTCCTGAAGTCGTTTCGGCATTGAACTAACAAAACTTGTGGTTTTTTTCAGCACTTATCTTTTCCCATTGGTCCTTAAGAACACTCTTTAGCATATCCTTGCTGGATACATTGTGTTGACAAATTCTGCGTTCCAACAAATCATAGATGTTCTGTAGGATTCAGATAAGATGACTGCGGGGCCATGTACAGTTGTGATTTAGGACATAATACAAGAGCCAAAGCTTCACAATCTCAGCGGTGTGCTTAGGATCGTTGTCGTGTTGAAAACGAAACGATTATCCTAAGCCGAGTGTGATGGCATTTTCCTTTAAATTGTTTTTTAGGACATCAAAGTAATCATATTTGTTCATTGATTATATATACTCCAACTTGCCAACATCATTGCTCGACATGCACCCCCCCACACACACACCATGACTCCACCACCGCCGTGCTTTACCGTTTGTACTAAATGCCCCTTTTGAAGCGCTGTGCAAGGTTTTCTCCATACTAATTTAAGACCTTTTATGCCGAAGAAACAAAATTTGCCCTCATCAGAGAATATCACAGTCCTCCAGAACTCAAGAGGCTTATGTATAGGACTTTTTCAAAAGCTATCCGCTTCCCGGTTGGTCTTGAAAAAAGGGTTTTTGGAGCCACTGACTATGATACCGGCCCTTTTTTTCAAGACTTTTCTTGCATTCCACCCAAATATTTTTTTTAAAACGTGGGAATGCGTTGCTATTTGTGCAGAAAAACATGGTTTTTTTTTTTGCCATTGATGTAAAATTTCGTTTTCCCCATTAGAATAGATGGAACAAAAGATTTTATTTTAAACTCTTGTAGATTTTAATGTTATAAATAAATGCTGTGTGTGTGGGAAAATAAACTGCTGCCCAACGGATTGTTTCCCGACGATTTTTTTCCATTTTTTCACGATTTTCCCCCACTGATACAAATTTTCCCTTTTTTTATTTTCCATACCCTTGAATTTCTTCGTATCCACAAATATGAACAATTATTGCGTCACAATTTTCTTAAGCTATTTTACTTGATAACTAAATGCAAAAACCTGTTAACTTATATAGCCTGTTGATCAAATTCCAAGAATAAGAATTTTCAAATAATGAACGCAGATTTTTTCGTTATTTTTGGGTTTTTTTTCCAAAAAACCCCCCGTTATACTCTAAGTATTTTTAAATTTCAAAATTAACGAATTTTTGATTCAATATTTAAATAATAGTAAACAAATTCGTGAAATTTTGTTAGAAAAAAATTATATTTCCATTAAATTTTACCTTTGCTATATGATTTCTTATGGGTGAACGCAGACTTTTTCTAGCAAATGTACATGTCGAAGACTTACATTTGTTTTAAAAAGAGTAAACCTTGTAATATCAATGACTCAATTAGCACAAAAAAAATTTGCTTAATTTGTGAAAATATACACGTACTCAAAATGAGTGATATATATATATATATATATATATATATATATATTATGAACACTGTCTCATATTATATTTAGATTAATTATTGTGATATCATTTATTTATTTTTAAATTAAGAAGCAATAATAATAGAAAATGTTTCATTGAAAATTATTATCCATTTCAGCTTTCGAAAGAAAAATTTACATTAAATTGTCCAAAAATCTAGATGTATTATAAATGCGAAAGTTTGTTTGGATGTTTGGTCGTCTTTCACGCAAAAACAACTGAATGGATTTTAATGAAATTTCAGTAATATATTATACACAATAAACATAGGCTTAAAATTTTAGCACATGCTATAATTTTTGTTTGATAAGGTCCAAAAAAAACGATATTTGTCAAGGTAGGAAAAAAACGCGCGATTTGGCGTGCGCTGCAAAAAACCCACGCGGCAACCAAAAAATATTTTTTTTTTCTGAAGAAACCCTTTTTTTTTCAGCAAGGCGTTTTAATTTATTCCTTAATCAGCGTAACCCCAATTTTTTTATTTAAAAAAACTAAGTTTTGAAGGGGGAAAGGGTTTTTATAAATTTATTTTTTGAATATATATATATATATATATTTATGATTTTTTATTTTTAGTAAGAAATTTATCATTTTTTTAAAATAAATATTTTTTTCCTTCTGGTATTTAAAGTAAAAAACCCCTTTTAATAATCGTTTGGAAAATTTTGAAAATTGTTTTTTTTAGTGGTTAATTATAACGCTATAATTTTAATTGAATAGGGGATATTGCATTTTTTAAAAAAAAATTTAAACATAAAACCCTGAAAAGGGATTTTTGATGAGGGGTATTAACGCGCATGTTCACAGGGGCTTTGGCGACGGACCCCGTTTTTTAACCATGGTCAATGACGGAACGACACCGAGTGGTCCCCCTTTTCCCAAAAATCACACCACACCAACCTGGGTATATTCTTTAAAACATTTTAAAATCCAAAAAGTATGGCAGCACGGTTTATGTCAGTATTTTTTGTGGGGAAGGCAATAGTTTTGTAGCAGAAATTGCGTTTTTAGCGGGTTGCAAAGATTTTCATTTTTTTCCCCAAAAAAGTTAATGTCAAAATTTGCGTCTTATGTTTTGTATGTTAATGAAACCTAGAAATGATTTTTACTATTTATTTTGAGTGAACGATGTTTTAATTAAATTTTTCAGTGGAATATCTTTAATTAATTAATTAGCTCTAACGGATTAAATTTCCCAATGGGGGAGTATTTTGTTTAGTATTCCTTTAATTTTAATGTAGTGATAAAAAAAAATTTCGAAAAAAACTGCAGAAATCAATGCGGTGAAAAAGTTAAAATTTGCACGCTTTTCACGGGGCTACAAAACCAATAAAGCTCGATATGAAAGTAGCCAGACATTTGCCCAAACTTAATCGCAACATTTCGCTATGTTTTCATTGAATCCCCATTTTAATTTAAAAAACGGCGTTGTTGGGAAAATTAATTTTTAAAAAAAAAAATAAATACAACAGAAGAAATTAATGTTTCACTTTCAGAAAAATTTTTCAAAAGCGTTTATTACAAAAAAACTTTTTAAAAATGTGTTCTTTTGCTGACGAGATCAGCTTAAAGGGATTTTTAAAAATCGACCCCCAAGAGTGTTACGGGGGGTTATAAATATAAAAATCCTTTTTTTCAGCTATTAGATCTACAGATTTAAAACAAAAAAGGGATTTTTTTTTCTTTTTTTCAGCTGAGATATGCAAAAAAATTTTTGTTTAATTTGAATTGAAAAACTCATTAAAAAATTCTTTTTTTCCTTCAACTTTTTAGTTCACCCGTGGGAAAAACGGGGATACCACAGTAATTTATATAACCTCAAAGGCAATTTTAAATATTTAAATTTCATTCCCAAAACCTTAACCAAATATATTTTGAAAATTCTATGTATTTATACCAATATAAATTTATACTCAGGTTAGTAGATTTAAAAGGTTTTTTTTAAAAGTTGCCATTTATGATTGTTTTCATTATGTGTGATAATGTTTTTAAAATTTAAGTAATCTCCAAAAATAATATGCTCTTATAGGGTACTTATTTAACAATTTTAAAATTTATCTAAAAAATTAATTTAGATTTTTGAAAATAAAAAAAATTAGGAGAAAAATGTTTTCATTGTTTTATCTTCGATTGTTCTACAATACCTTTTAAAAAAATAAAAATTAGTGTCATAAAATGACACGATAAAACGAAAAAGAGTTAAAAAGTGAAATATGGTTTAATAAAAAGCTCCACAATATTTTCGTTTATAATAAAGAAAGTTTATAAATTAGTAACCCCTTTTAAAATTTTGTTGGTTTTTTACTAAGCCACCGTTCCCCATGTCGATCGAGGGCCCCGAAATTCATCGTGGCTAAGGGCTAGCTGTACCCGTCATTGACGTAGATTTGAGCCCTTCGGGGAATTTTCCCGTTCCATCCCAATTTTGATAACATAATTTGATAATTTACGTAATGTTTACGTATTGTTTTCATAATTTGTTGATATGAATACTATAACGAATATGAACTGTTTACTTTGAATGTGTAAGTCAAGTCTATTTTCGAAAAAAATCAATCTAGTCATTTAAATATTTATATTTCTAGGATATGTCTTTTTTTTATAGTATTAGGAAAAAATATTAAAAATTTACTAAAGTTTTGTATAGAAAAAATAGCTGGCTAACGATAAAGACATTTATAATAAACTCTATTTTTAAAAATTCGAAATGGATATGGAATAAATAATTCAATAAAATTTTATGAATTAAGATAGCTTTATTATTAAAGCAATACTTTATTATCAAAGAAATATTATTCAATTATATCTGATATTGTTTTTAAACAATATTAAAATTCCATTAACTATATAATTTCAATGTAATATATTAACGCAAACAAGCAAATAATATCACTAATTTGTAATGGTAACTGAATGCTTAATCTACATTTCTGAAGTTTCTTTATAATTTGATAATTTATATAATGTTTACGTACCGTTTTACAATTTCTGGTATGAATATCATTCCATGGGAAGCACATTTGCATTGTATTTAAACCGTCTGTCAATTTTAGAAGCTCTGCCGAAATAAAAGCTATAATTTTTGTCTTCCAAATAAAAAAGAAAAGGTAGCAGACGATTTCTTCAACATAAATTTAAAACGAAAAATAAATTAAAATCGAAAAATATTACTCTAAAATAGTTTTTATACAATATATTCCACAAAAATTCTGCATTTACAATTGTTTCGGGGTAGACGAAGAAATTTTAATAATATTAAGTTTGCATTAAACAATCCCAACACTTAAAAAAAATGTTATTTAAAAATATTTTTAAGAGATAGAAAATCGATATGATCTTATGGTTTTAAAGTTTAATTCAACACTATCTCAAAATCGTCTGTGGCCTAATTTTTTCCTAAACACATATAGGAAGGAAATTAATTTAAAAAGAAAAATGTTCTTTAAATACCGAGAGGACCGAATGCTAGAAATAATATCGTTGATAAATTTTGTTTTTTCAAAATCCTTCCTTTAAATTTACCTTTGGATTTTTGCTCTCAAACTAATTTTAAGCAAGTAATATACATAAAAAAAATTAAGTAATTCCTGCTTAGGTCAACAAAGAAAATTTTTATTTTAGTTAATTAAATTTTATTGATGAATTAATATTTGAAGAAACTGTTTTTACATCAAGTGTGTCATCCACACTACAAGTTTAAAAACATGTATTTGAACCTAAGTAGGCGAATAAAAAATAAGTATTTGAAGAGAAGAAAAAAATTCGTTCGTACTGTCATCATCTGTTGTAGCTAGTTCTAACTTCGTCAGAAATAACGCAGAATAAATTTAAAACTGAAAAATAAAATTTAATTAAGGAATAAATATTTGAAAATTTGTATTAACACCAAGTGTCATCCACTACAAGTTTTAAAAAATGTATTTGAACTTGAATGGATGAATAAAAAGTATTTAATTAATGATTGAAAATTCGAACAAGATATATAAATAAATAAACATAAGGAGAGTTCGAACTAATTATAGGAATTGAAAAAAAGCATAAAATAACACTATCAAATGACGAAGTCTGTAACTGAGTTGATACTGTACTTTTGTGACATCTCTCGCGTTCTTCTTCTAACATAACTCCTAAGTTCTTTGACGGCCACGATTAATGGCAAAACTTTTCCAAACCCTACCCAAGAAGAGAAACGGACAATATGCAAAAAGAGATATACTTTTAAAAAAAGGGTAGAAGGTTTTGGGAGATAAAGGGCGGCAAGCCTAGAGATAACTTAGTGTGGAATTGTTCCCCAATAAATGTTAGACGTCCTAAACTCGGAAGGATACGCTCATCATCATTAATTTTAATAAGGATTAAGAAAGCCTGAGTATTCTCACCCAGTTAACATAATGAATATCTTCAACCCCAGGAAGGAAGGTGACTTTTATAAAAAGGTAATATTTTTTTATAGGAAGTTAGATTAGACAGTTAATTAAATATAAATTTAAAATAATTGGGTCTAGTTGTGCGATCTGACTTGAATATTAAGTTTAATTGGTCTTTTTTTCTCACTTTTTAAAAAAGTTGTTTTTTTTAGAATTAAGTAAAAGTTTTTTAATAAAAGTTGTGTTAAGAATCCAAAAAAAGTCTCATCTTTTAGATAACCCACACCCTATTACCTTTGGGTCACGTAAGACATGGTTTTTCGCAGGATGGCTATGTCTCACTCTTTTATGATTTTAAAACCCCAATAATTCCCTTTTGTATAAACTTTTTTTAAAAAACGGTTTTTTCTCTAAAACTATGCTATTAAAATTATTTTCTTCGAACAAAACTTTAAAAAGGAATTTTTCATCGATGTAATAACTTTTAAAGTTAAGCGACGTTATATTAAACGTAGCACTTAGTTGCCAATTCAGAGGGTACGACACATAGGAAATCGGGATCGCCAACTTAAAGAGTTATTAATAGAGTTGGCGATTGTTGCGATAATACGTAAGTACCAAATAGAGATTCATTTTCGATATACTTTATGTGCTTGGTTCCAGAAAAAAATTTATAAGATAAATTAAAAAAAAAAACTTTTTAAAACCCTTTTATTAAAAAAGCTCTAAAACAGTGCTTCTCAAAGTTGCAATACCGCGCCCCAATATTCAATCATTTTTTTCATTGCCCCCCATACAAAAATTGTACTGAATTCAATACTATACTTTGACGTTAAAACTACGATGACTTTAACCCTTTTTAGACCCTTCCCCCCGGGAATACAAACGTCTTGAAAAGCCAAAACATTTATTTCCCCAGTCTTTAAAATACTTTTTCGAAGTACGATTTTTTCTGTGCACCATCCGAAAAAAATATTCCGAAGATTTTAATGCAAAAAAAATCCCCTTTGACAAAGTTTGCAAAGGGATTTACTTTTTCCCTTATTTTTACTTTTTATTCCCCCCCATCCCTCCCCAATCATATATACCGTGCTAACATGGAGAACGGTTGGCTTTTAAAAGGAACCCCAAAACGATCGGCAGTAAAGGTTTTAAATTATTAACCGTAAAAAAATTAAAAAGATAAGTGTTAATTTTTTTTTTTTAAAATATATGACAATCCCATGGGGTCACTGTTATTAAATTTTTTTAACTTACAAGAGGAGGGCATGACTAAGGCAATTCATTTGGGGACGAGACTTTGTGTAATAATAGTACTGCTATAGGGTATTCAAACCCCAATGTAATTACGTCGAATGGTCAGTCAATTCGTAGAAAAAAGCGTTCGAAATTCACACTCTTTTAGCTTATATACAAGTTATTTTCTCCCTGATACAACGTCGCCGCGGCATGATCGTCAGTGTATCGGAGTACTATCCATTGGGCCGGGGTTTGATTCGCGCAGGCGCCAACTTCATTTTTTTTCAATTCCTACACTATTAGCTCGCACTGTCTATATATATTTATTTATATATTTGTATGTTTATTTATTTATCTTGGTGGAATTTTCAATCGTTAATAAAATACATTTTAAAAACGCTGAATTGAGCTAAATTTTTATACAGGATCACTTTGGGTGACAATAATAATTTAAATATAATTAAAAAATTAATTGATTAAAACTTTATTTAAAAATTACAAATACAGCTACGTTGGGGACTTCGGACCCTTTGTCGACTTTTGTCAAAAATTTTAATGTGAAAAGGTTTTTTTCTCACGTGTTAAAGCATTCAGTTGGACTGAAATTAAAAGGACACACAATACGATACTTTAACGATAATTTAAAAAATTAATTACTGCTTAATGTTATGATTCTGTCATATGTATATATATATTTATATTAATTGTAACTATTAAATAAAAAGTAGCTAAAATAAAATTTTTTTTTGTTGATCTAAGTAAGAATTGACTTAAATTTTCTTATATATATATATTATTTAGAATTTAAACTGTATTTGGAGCTAATGACCCAAATGATTTACCGAGAAACAAAACATTGCATTAAACTTCCGTGAAAAATTCTAGAAAGTTGTTTCGCCAACACACAAGATTTTATTTAATATTGGTTAATTGTAAATTCATCTCACGCGGTTTTTGATGAATAACTCTTCCGAGTTTGTAATCATATTTAATATTCGTAAACTGATCTAAAATCTACATGAAATTGCGAACAAAATGATACAAAAAACATTTGCTTTATTTAATTATTAGTTGAAAAAATGTAAGAAAAACAAAGAAAATTCTTCATTTTTGTTAGTAACGCAGTATTTTTCAATAGTATGTTTAAGCACGTATACGTATGTTTAAGCACAGAACTTGAGGTATGGCAAAATATCTTTGAATTTATTAAATTCCTACTATTAGCTCATGATCTCTATATATATATTTATTTATTTATCATGGTGGAATTTTCAATCGTTAACCCTCTAAGCGGTCTGCACTTAAAGTCTTGCCATTCCGGAGATGTTTCAAAAATGCACCGCACATATTTTTTTGCTTTCAGGTGGGGTTCTCAAAAGCGGTTGAGCCGTATTTTTAAGAATGCGACTCGGCCGCTGTTGGGAATCTTGCTTGTAGGCAGAAAAAGCATCTCTGGAATGGTGGAATTTTACGTGCAGACCGCTTGGAGGGTTAATAAAATACTTTCTATTCATCCATTTAAAGTAGGAATTGACTTAATTTTTTTTATATTACTTGTTTTTCTCTCCAATTTTTATTTTATTATTTATTTTCAGAATTTTATATAATTTTATTTTTTAAAAAAGATTCATTAATTTTTAAATGATATTCTATATAATTATAATAATTATTTTATTTTTTTGAAACACAAAAACAGCTAACATATGATATAACTACAATTACTTCTGTCATTAAAATATAATTAATTAATTGTATTTTTAAAACTATTCCTTATGCCTAAATGGCCATAAAATTTTACTTCCGTTTTTAACAAACCGATTTTGATCAAGAGAAAGGCAGCTGTTTTTAAAGAGCAGGTGTTATTCTTTTAAGAACAAAGTATTTTTTTTAAAACAAAGAATGTGTGTGTGTGTGCTCCAATTAAATGAGAAGTCAGTAGGATAACGGATTTTGGTTTCTACACTGTTGCTTAAAATTTTTTGCCTTTTTTACCCGTTTTTACAATATAACCTTGTTACTTAAAAAACATTGTTCTTGTGGTAATTCTTTTATTAACTGTGCCAGATGTCAAAAATTAATTGTTTTGAATGTTTTTATGATAATTATCACTCAGGTTCTTGTATGTAATAAAAAAAATTATGTGAGACAAAGTTAACTTCTTACTTGTATTTATTTAACTTCATTTATTATATAATTTAATTTATTTTTACTTTTTATTTATATTTATTTAACTTTTTTTATTATTTAATTTATTTTCACTTTTTATATATAAGTATTATTATCATAACTATTAGTTGTTTTGTGTTTTAAAAAAGTAAAATAGTTACTATAATTATATAGAATATCATTTAAAAATCAATGAATCTTTTTTAAAAAAATAGAATTATTAATTCTGAAAATAAATAAAATAAATTGGAGAGAAAAAAATAAAAATGAAGGTGGCGCTCGCGTGAATCGAATCCTGGCCCATTGGATAGTACTCCGATAGGCTGACGATCATGCCACGGCGACGTTGCATCAGGGAGAAAATAACTTGTGTATAAGCTTAGTATGAATTTCGAACGCTGTTTTCTCGGAATTGACTGGCCATTTGGCGGAATTACACATTGGGGTTTGAATACCTTATAGCAGTACTACTGTTACACAAAGTCTCGTCCCCAAAGTCGTGCCCTCTCCTTGTTAGTATTGTTAAATTAATTATAAAATACATTGTATAGCACTGATATATTCATAAGTGTAATATATCAGTGTAAATGTGTATTTTTATTTTTTTATTATGTCAGAATGTATTTTGTTTGTTTACTTTCAGTAAATTAATAATTTTTTAAAAATAATTTTTTGTTCTCGACTTTTCAATACACTCGCGCCCCTTGTAGAGTTGCCCCCATATAGAGCGCCCCACAGTTTGAGAAACGCTGCTCTAAAAAGAATAAAATAAATTTTCCTTTTAAAACTTTTTTTGCTATCAACTTATAATGTCATTACGCAATTTATAATATAAAAGCTTGTCGCGAGATTTAAGTACTCGTATTTACTTAGTTTGAAAATTTTAAAAATTAAAATCAATCTGATCAAGTTATTTAATTTGATTGTTAATCTACACAGGTAAATCCCGCGACAAGCTTTTATATCATAAATTGTGTAATGACGTTATAAGTTGATAGCAAAAAAAGTTTTAAAAGAAAAGTTTATTTTATTCTTTTAGAGCATTTAAACAAAAGCTTCTTTAAAAAAATTATTTTTTATTTTTTAGTTATCGCTGGACAGGTTTCTCAGTTTGTTCATCTCATTCAACGCATCATTGTTGCAAGGTCATTTGCCGGTTAATTTTGAACAGGCTAGCTCAGGGGTATTCAATCCTTTTTCCCGCCAGGCCATGTACATATGACAGATATTTCACTCGGGCCGCAACAAGAGGATAATGGGGGGGGGGGATAAACACTGTAAGACCAAAAACATTGGACAAAGCAAAATTAATCAAAATGTTAAAACTCTTTTTTTTTTTTTACTATAATACTATATTAAAAAGGAAAAACACATTTTTTAAACCGTAATTTTAAACCAATTTTTTCAGTCTTTGTGCAGAATTTGGATAATACTATTCTACAAACGAAAAAAAATTTACGTGCGATTATCTTTAAAAATGACGAAGTTTAAATATTTTATTAAAATTTGAGTATTTTTGGAAAAATCGTAATAAAAAAAAGTTTTCGGCATTTTATTTTTTAAGTGACTGATTCTAAAAGAGAAAAGCCTGAACTTTCTCAGTGCAGAATATCGATTCATTAATACGAAAAAAAATTCATACGGAACAATTTAGAAAACATTTCATGAAAACGCATCAATTTTGACTCATTTTAGAAAAAATCGTAAAAATAAAAAGAAATTATCATTTTTAAAAAGAATTATACCGTATCATGGCGAAATAAATGATCTTTCCGATTATGTAATTATTTTTGTCTCAGTTTGATAGAAAGAATAAGATGGTTTTTTAAAAAAAGGTCGAAAAATCGGAACTTCTTTAAGCTCAATGTGATAAGCTGCTCGGCAGAATAAAAAGCTCTAACAGGGGTAAAAGGTTTTTAATGAATATCTTTTTAACTAATTGAGATATCGGAATATAAATGGTCAAAACATGCATTGTCATCTAAATTAAACGTGTATACAAAATTTCAGCTCAATCGGTTGAAGACATCAACTTCAAATTTGAGTTGCAAGATTCCACCCGAACAAATTACATTGCAAGTTAAATAAAAGCTTGTAATAGAGAAATTTGCAAAATAGGGATTCGCAAAATGGAGGTCGGACTGTAATTTGAATAAGTGACGTCTTTTGATTTGGCAAAATTTTTCGACGGTATATTTTTTCCTTTTTTACACTCTTAGAAACACAAAAACTATCTCACCATATTATTAGTTACACCAATACTTTAAATTTATTAAAATATAAATCCTTTAATGTCTCGATTTTAAATAAATGTATTTATGCCTCTCAAAATAAATGAGTAATATATTACTGGTTTTTGATTAATTGATTGAATTGATTTAAATCTACACGGGTTTTAAAACTTAAGCAAAAATGAAAAAAGGGATATCCATGAAATTGCAAAAGGGGTCTGGAGATCAGGAGGGCCGTAAGTCAGTAGAAACGTCATGCGTAGAAATATCAGGAACAAAACGTCAGAACGTGTAGCGTACGCAAAACGCGTGATTTTGGCGCCCTCTCAACAGAGAATGAAATGAAGGACGGAGACGCAATTCACCATATTCTCTGCAATTTCAGTGAACGCGTAAAATATGGCTAGAAGAAATCACCTGGGCGACTTCACACGTGGAAAAATGATCGGAAAGCTGGGGGGGGGCGTACGTCGCCAGTGAGCTGCGAGTTGGAATCAACAAAAAGGGCGTTTCGCGCGCGGGAAAGCGTTCCAAAAACCCCAGGCGCGTTTGAAAGGGGTTGGGTTTGGGGCCCCCCGAGGGACAAATGCAGGGGATGACCGATATAACATCCGCAGGGAGGTCGCACAGTCAGCAAGCGCCATTGCTCAGAAACCTTTTACATCAACGGGTCGACTTTTGGCGGTTTCGGGGCCAGCCCCTAAAAAAAGGGGCCTTTCCCCCCGCCCCGAACGCTGCCTCCGTTGAAAGTTGGCCACCAAGCCCCGACAGGGGCCGGGAAGCACAAAACGGGACAACTGATCAATGGAGTCGTGCCCTTTTCTTTGGGATGGGGTGGTTCAGAAGAAGCGATTCTCAACGCTTTTTGATTTGGAGAGAGATCGGACCCGGTTTTTTTCCCGAACATCGGAAAGACCCTCGGGGCCTGAGTTTTTGTCGTGGTATTATGCTGAACGGTGGAACTGAGCTTCACATTTTCACAGGGGGTCTGAAGGGGGATCCTTTTTGGGGGGGTACTTCTTCCCCATGTGCATCTTTTCTAAATGCCATTGAAACTTCATTTTATGGATGACAATGCCGGCCACATCACACTCTTGCTGTTGAGGAGCTGCTGGAAAAGGGAATATATCACCCCGAATGGATTGGCCAGCGTGATCCCCAGATTTAAATCCCATCGAACATTTTTGGGTGTTTGGGGGAGATATTCCCAAACCCCTTCTCACCCGGAAACAACCAACAACTCGCGATGTTGAGGGAATGGGCACCCCTACCCCCAGAAATGTTGCACCAGCTGGTTCTGAGTATGGGGAACGGTGCAAAGCAACCATTGTAGTAAAGGGAGGGCGTATACCATATTGGAACACTGCTTGTTGTTCTTCCTGGATAGACAATCATGAGTCACGATCTTGCGTTCAATAAAGTTGTTTTGTTTGATTCCATACCGTAGGGTTTTTATTCCTTTTTCAGCCCGATGCTTTCGTCATCCAGTACATAATACCCCCCTCATTTCAGAATTTCATGTGTCTCAGATGTTTTTTTCGTGAAGTTATGGCAATAAACCCACCTGTTGCTTAAGTTTTGCACACCAGTGTATATATAACAAATACAGTCTTAGCATCTTGCAATTCTAGAGATAAATTATAAGCCTCTGAATAATCCATTATGGAGTGCACAATTCAGTATATAATTACATTGAAAATGGACCCTCAATTTCAGTTTTTACCAAATGTTTCTCGTACCTCAAACGATTGTGCAAGTCTGCAGTAAAAAATTCCTGCACAATCACATTGCTTCTTTATAAACCGACAGTTATCAAGAGATTTTTAATTTCAAAAGTACTGTAAAATTTGGATTGCAGTAATTACTTTTGCATAATAAATTTTTAAAAGAAATGTTTTATTGGGAAACAGGTATAAAAACAGATTTTTTTAAAAAAACCGTCACAATTTTATGTAATAATTATTTTGAAGTAAATTGTGATAATAGGCAAAAGTAAAATCTATACATTTTTGATTATTTTTGTAAACATCGACATCATTTCAAACGTTCTAATTCTAAAATTTCAGGAAAATAGTTAATTTCCTCAAAAGGTGATGCATAAATTTATCGATCAATATTTTATAAAGTTTAAATAAAAAAGTCTAACAGAGAAAGAGAGAGAAAATGACAATTTACCCAAAAGACTATTTTAATCCTTCTCCAGTGGATAGTTAATAAACAGAATATACCTCCAAAAGAGACTTAAAATATATATTAATGTAATAACTCTTTCTAATATTTTTTCCTGCAGACTATTTTATTTTGAAAACATTCCTCCATATTTTAAGTTGAAGAAATTTTCTTATAAGAAATTGATAAAAAAAAACAAGTAATATAAAAATTTGTTTTTTAAGTCAATTCCTACTTAGATCAACAAAGAAATTTTATTTTAGTTACTTTTTATTAAATAGTTACTATTAATATGAATATGCATATTCATGATAGAATCACAACATTAAGTTGTAATTATTTTTTTATTAATTATCATTAAAGTATTGTATTGCCATCCAAGACAATCGTGTCTATAAAATTTCAGTTCAACTGAATGCTTTAAAACGTGAGAAAAAAAACTTTTTCAATTTTTGACACAAGTCGCCAAGAGGGCCGCTAAGTAGTCAAAAATGATGCCAACGTGGCTGTATTTGTAATTCTTTAAATAATTAGTTTTAATCAATTATTTCAGCTCAATTGAGCGCTTTAAAATGTATTTTATTAACGATTGAAAATTCCACCAAGATAAATAAATTTATAAATAAATATATAGAGAGTGTGAGCTAATAGTAGGAATTGAAAAAGGTCAAATCTTATCTAGAAACACTATTTTAAAATTGCTTTTAAGAAGGATATGTTTCATGAAGATGACTCATTCGCAAACAAAAGTGCTGATTTCCGTTTATAAATAGCATCTGTGTTTTAGATAGAAAAAGTTTTCTTTTCTTTTCTTTTTTTTTCTTTACTAACAGAGTTACACAGATTTTATTGTTGATCAAGTTAGTCTCCAAGGCATTTACAATTAAGTTCTAACCTGGAGGAATTACAAACAGCTTTTTACAGCCTCCTTGGATGAGCAAGAATCCTGTAGGCTTACATTCGAGGAACCACTGAAGCGAAAAATTAAGAAGGCGAAGGGGGAAAAAATATTAACGAAAAAAAAAATGATGCTAAGATGATCCACGATGTAACGGTATGCCAGACCTGGAAAACAAATCGTTCGTGTTTTCCTGCTTCTTAATTAACGAACTTAAGATTTTTAACCTTCATCGAAGATGAACTTTACCATTTGCTTCGAAATGGTTCCCATGTCCTTACTTAATTTAAAAACGGCTTTCACCGTTTGATCTGTGTGATCAACAGTAACCTTTCAATCACATTCGTCGAAGAGGTGTAATTATTGACCTTAAGCCAGTACATGGGTGCACACCAGACTTTCAGTGCAAATCAAACAGTTTGACAAGATAATTCTTATTTGATTATAGATTTGCGTTACGGACAGACCACAGACGCCATTTTGATTATTTGGAAAGCGATTCAATGAGCAGGTTTGAGTGATTGCAAATAATGGTTAGAATGCTGACCAAACAAAATTACGAGCTCAAAACGCTGGCCCAAGCAAATTATATCAATCGAGAACTAAAATATGCTGTTCAAAATGTGGACAATTAAGATATATTTACCACAATTTAGTTGACTCAGTTATTAATGTATTCTCATTATTTGAACCCTAATTTTAGAATAAAGATAATATGACACTTCAGTCTGTTTTCGCTATAGTATGTACGAGAGCGTGAACTTAACGCGAAGCACATTTTCGGGCAGAAAAATAATGCTTCAATTTTTATAAAAATTTGTGACATTGTATTTCATACATATGTTTATAATATAGTGTTTTTAAAATTTCAAAATATTTCATAAATAATTAGTTGTTTCTTTTAACATGTGAAGGGATAGCTCATTAAGCATTACGGTATAGGAGAAAAATGCGAAACACATTTTATGCAGGAAAAAGGTTGTCAACTTGGATAAAAGTGAGTAGTATGATAAAATAAGTGATTCTCTACAGGATAGGGAAGCCAGAATATAATATTAATGTTTGAGTGCCTTTATACCTGAAAAAATATTCCAAATTTGGGCCCTTTTCTTTTATATTAGCCGAAGACAGCCTTATACTCTACACCACAACAGAAACTAATAATTTACGGGATCTCAGGGGTGAAAATATAAACAATTCTCAAATAAATATAATTCTTTGAAACCAAAATTAAATAATTCGAATCTTTTACACATTATTTATAAAGGAATGGGGCTTCAAAAAAGTGTAAAATGCTTAAAATGTAATCATAATTTATAAAATATAAGCATATGAAAATAAGAAACATTTCTGTAAGAAATATTAATTAAATTTTACGTTGCGCATCATATTTTCTAATATAGTTGCTCTGATTACTAGCAATAAGTTGATTTATAAAGTTAAATGTATCCTTATTACACTATAGCTATTTTTATATAGAGTAATAAATTATTATTTTTTAAAAAATTACATTTTTTTTAAAAAAATTTAAATTTCAATATTTTTCAAATATTTTGAAATACAAAATATATGTAATACTAAAATTAGATAGGGTTTAAAGAGTATGGTACATTTTATAATTCTATAAAGTTTTATACATCAAAGGCTACTATTTTAGAAAATAGAATGCGCAACGTAATAATTACCTTATATTTATTACAGAAATGTTTCTTATTTTCATATGCTTATAATTTTTTAAATTATTGCTATATTTTAAATAATTTGTACTTTTTTGAAACCTTATTCTCTTAAAATAACGTGTAAAATATTTGAATTCTTTAATTTTAGTCTCAACTAATTTTATTCATTTGAAAATTGTTTATATTTTCTGCCCTCGAGACAAAATTAACACCCCTGAGACCCCTTACCTGTAATATTCCTATGAAGTAATTGGTATGGTAGGATAAAAAATTTTAAATTGTTATTTTTTAAATTATAACATTGTTAAACTTTAAATTGTTATTATATAATTTAAAAAAATGTTAATTCTAATAATCTTTTGTTAGAATGTTTTTGGTTTTTTCAAATTATATTCGAATACAAAGATATTTCTTTCAAAAATAACGAAAAAGGATGTTTTAATATGCATTTTATACTTGGGGTGAATCTTATAGTAGTATTTACAAAGGACACAGAATAGCAACCTAATAATTCTCAAAAATTAATTGTAAAATGTCCAAAAAAATTTAAAAATTGTTGGGAAAGTAAAAATAATTATTTGAAATTACTTAAAAAATAATTTACAGATATATCAAACATTTAAAAATTAGTCATGATGCACACATTGGATTAACCATCTTCATTTGAATTGTACAATATTCTACACATCAAATAGCATTGAGAAACAAAGTTAGACTTTAATAGTTTACTGAAGAATAAAAATTCTTTAATACACATCGTTTCTACAGAGCCAGAATTATTTTCTATACTGTACAGTTTAAAAATAAAAGTAAATTCTATTTTAAATTGGGTTGTTATCTATAAATTAGAAATATAATAATGCTAAATAAAGAACTACTCTTAAATTCTCGCTTATGTTGCTAAGATAGTTTCAGTGTTTAAATATTATATGAAAAAAATCCAATTATCAATACTGAGACAAGAAAGCTGTAACGATTGATTAAAATTGATTCATATTTGGGAAGAAGTAAGTTACTATATACTTCAGATTATTTTTTATTTAAATTCCATGACTTCTTTGAATACATTCTTAAAAATATTCAGTATACGTAAAGTAACCTTTACAAGAAAGGTGAAAAACGTTATTTTTAAAAAAAGTTTTATGTTTTTGTTTTTATTAGTGTAACTTTCTATTTAACTCTCTCTCTCTATCAATATATCTACTTGAGTATCCATTGAAAACCGTGTAGATATTTGAAGTTTTAATAGCGTTGAATAATAGCAAAGTGATTGGCGCATTTAAGTGATAAAAAAATTGTTGAAGACTTATGTGTAAAAAAGTTTGGATGTCATTCAGTTACAGTTTTGGGTTTTATGGAATATGGAGCAACAAAGGATATTATTCTCTTATAATGAAATATGTTTTTCTCTTATTTAATACATATTATAAAGAATTTCATCCTCTGCAAGAAAGCTCTAAATAATTGTTTGTTATCAGTTGCTCTTACATGTTAGGATTTGATTAGCCAACAAATTCTTATATAGACTGTTGCCAACCATTCAACTTAAAAAAATGTCAAACTAGAATTCTACGATATATATAACGGAAATCATTGCTCATACAAATATTCCTTAATGTAATTAAAATTATGTTTATGCGGTGAAAAAATAAAAACGATACTTAAATTTTAAATACTTTTTAAAGACTTTAAATACTTTTTTTAAGTAAATTTTTATTATCTGTTAAACAACTCTTAGTCTCTAAATATTAGACTAGTGCTTCTCAAACTTTTAATATTTGCGACACATTTTTGAGTCATAATTTTCATCGCTCCCCCCTCATACAACAACTATGTATTCAATGCACTAATAATGTACTTCAACGCTAAAGCTATAATGCGACTTTCATTATAAACTGCACAAATTATCAAGATAAGTATTATATTTTGTATATAATTTTGTATATGACAAGCCCATGGAATAAGTCACTAGTAATTACTAAACTTGTTTTTAATTTAGTATTGATAAATTAATTATTAAATACTTTTTACCGTAAAGATACATTTATAAGTTTCTTATATCGGTGTAAATATGCAATTGATTTTTTTATTATGTCAGAAAATTTTTTTTTTTGCTTCCTTTAGTAAATTGGTAATTATTTTAAATATTTTATACTCGACTTTTCGGTATGCTCGCACCCCTCTCCACGTTGTGTTATCATGCCCCCAGGAGGGTACCCCACAGTATGAAAAACGCTGCATTAGACAATAACAAACACTGCGCAATCCATTATGAGGATGTCATAACACGCTTTTCTAAATCTAAGTTAGCTGAAGAAAAAACAATTTCGAAAATCAAATTTATCTTAAAAGGCTGTGTTTTTAAACATCACATAAAAATAAATACGTATACCAAAAAGTAAGAAGAGCACATATATATTTCACCGATTGTTTATCGTATAATCAAATGATTGCGATAAAAAACTTTTTCAGGAGTAAGAAGGAAAAAATGCTGCCAGGTGATTTAACAATTCAATTTCATACCATAAAAATCGCGCATAAAAAGTCATTTGCCACTCATCAAAATTCTATATAAAAGAAATCCTGCTCATTGAAGAGTAAAATTGCTCTTTATGTGCGATTTATACTACGGTTTTTTGACAAAATGCATCAAATTGCGCACGTTGGCCTTCTTCAGGGAAGTGAAGCATGCAAAATTTGAAATAAGTGTGAAAGACATTTGTAAACAGGAATTGCTCCATTTGTATTCAAAAAATATTTAAATCGTTCGAATTATTCACATGATTTGTTTTTATCTTATCTATTTTTTTGTAAAAGTATTAGTACTGATAAGAAAGTTTGAGGTAGTTTGATACGTATTTGTTAGAAATGAATGAGTTTGACTTTCTATACGGGCAAACATTTTTATTTAGATTTTGGATAGTTAAAACTAAGATTTTTGTGGAAATACCGAGTATGTATCCTTTTCAAATAAATATATTGCTGACTTTTGAGGATCAATTAATATTTTCCTGTAAAATATTCATAAATTAAATAAGTTGTGAAGTATAGGATTCTAAAGTCATGCAGCATATTTTGAGAAGGGGTAGAGTAGATTTTAATAAAATAGATTTTTATAAAAAAAATGAAAAGAAGGAAGTGACTCTTTGTGACATATATGCAACGAAATGAGACACGAAAGGAAAAAAAAATTTGTATTTATAATTATTGTACCGAATCTACGTTCAAGTTAGTGTGGAGGTTGACAGAAGGAGTGAGTGAGTGAATATTAACGTTGCACTGTTCAGCTACACGAGGGCTTTTGGCGACGGACCTCGTAATTTTGAACCATGTTGACAGAAGGAAGATATTCATATCTTTAAAACATCTTCTCTAGACTTTTATAGCAAGGCTCTTTCTATGTCCAGATATGTTGACAATTCCGAATATAACTCAAACTGACATCAACACAATTTTAAGCTACCTTCCTTCCCGAACTATTTTCACTTAAATAGTACATCTCATTTGCATATATCACGGTACATTTACAGAAAGAGGTTCTCATGTTAAACAATGCATAGAAAGTATTTTGCCTTAAGAATTAGTAGAAGGGCGTGAAGACTTATGACCAGTAACAGGAAGACAAGTTTGTAAATGTCGATGGAGGGATTGAATAATAGTTTCAAAACGCTTAGTATTTCTCACACCCTTGCAATCTCATTGGATAAACGAGAGACGAAATCTTCGGTTCGGTTAAATAGAATTTCAGAAGTGAGACACATCAGATATCTATAAAAATAATAGAGGTTCGATAGGCGATTAAACACACTGAAACACCTCGATTCGACAATCGAGATGGTTCCTATCCATCTCACCCGAAAAGTTGCATCTAGATAATTACGGACTTTCATACTCATCTTTTGTGGCGTAAAGGAGAATAATCTTGTAAAGTCAGGTTTTCGATCCTAAGCCGGATCTTACAAAGGATTGCAAAACCGTTACATCATGCTTTGGACCCTTTAAAATTCTTCCCCCCACTCCCGCAATGGGGATTGAGGGGGGTGTTGTTGTGTTGTAGCTAATGCCACATGTCTGACGTAGTCAGAACGAAGCCGATGAAATTCATCGTGGCAAGGGGCTAGAAGTACGCCTGTCGTTAGCCTTGGCCTTGAGCACCATACAGATGATAGTACGAATTAGCTCGGTGAAATCCCGAAGGGACGATAGATGCCGACACCACCTATCTCTACCTCCACAATTTAGACATGGAACTAAAGGGGAGGGAAATATTCTCCAGTTCCCTGCACTCGTGATTCAGCACACAAGACTTTCGGACCCACTGATTTAACGAGAACGTACTCCGTGTGTACTCGAAGTGTATTTGGTGGCATCGGGTATCAAACCCAGGCCTTCCGGTCTGCAGTCCGATGCTCTAACCACTAGGCTGTCCACTGAGGGGGGTATACGTTACGCCACTGCTCATCTTGTATCAACATTTGATTACGAACGCCAATCGGAGCATCTAACAGGAATTCTGGTAACATTTCTTCCATTATAAATTATAGTTTAAAAAACTAAAAACACGCTTTTATAGTCAATCGAACTAAAAAGTAAAAAATAATTCTTAATATATAAGAATAAAATTATTAACAAGAAAATTAATGTCATTGTGATAAAAGCGTGAGGTGTTCGATATCAATTGTGATAATTTCTTACTAGATCTGTTTCGAAAGGCAGAGTTGTAGGCAAAATGTTTTGTAGGCAAATGTAGGCAAAGTTTGGGCAAAAATGTAGTACGAAGCACCCCACTCGTAATTTTGAACCACGGTCAAGTGACGAAGACGAGACCTGAGCTGGCGCCTTCTCTCCGAACTATCGATGGGAAGACTTTGAGCCACGACAAATTTAACGAAAGATAGGATTGAACAATATTTTGGTTCGGAAAAATATTCGAATTACTAAAGATTTGATCATCAGATAAATTATTTGCTTAGCCCTCTAAGCGGTCTGCACTTAAAGTCTTGCCATTCTGGAGATGCTTCAAAAATGCACCGCTCTTTTTTTTGCTTTCAGGTGGGGTTCTCAAAAGCGGTTGAGCCGTATTTTTATGAATGCGGCTCGGCCGCTTTTGGGAATCTTGCTTGAAGGCAGAAAAAGCATCTCTGGAATGGCGGGATTTTACGTGCAGACCACTTGGAGGGTTAAGAAATGACAGGTGCTTTCTGAAGATTATTTTGTATGTGGTATTTGATAAGAAATATATGTTGTCCTTGCTCAAAAGTTACAAAACGCAATTTCAGATATTGGAATTGAGTTTTTTCACGCTTTCTGGAGATAATCCAAATTTAATATTATCATATTTAAATTACATATAACATAAGAAATAAATTTTTAAAAAAAAATTCAGTGTGATGCGTATTTACTATAAAAAATGTTAGTTTAAACCTTATGTGCTGAAAAAAATGTCACAAATAAGACAAAACAAGTAAGAAGATAATTACGATATATATCCCATTTATACATTTTATGAAGGATTCTTATACGAGAGAACGTGTATTTCGAATTTTACTGATTACAAAATATAAATGCGTAAAATTTTGACCGAAGAAAAATGTCAGAATAATTTCGTGACTTAAATTCTGTTTATACTTTTTAAATGTTTGCGTGATATAGGACTCAAACCCATTTTGAATTTTAAATAAAACTATGCTTCAAAGTCTCGAGTGATATGGTATGGAAGTTATATAAGAGATGTATTAATTCAGATATCCTCCTTATTTTACAGTAAATTGGAACTACAACGTCCATTGCCAATAACCCTTATGTTGCTCTATTGCATTATTACATGTTTCAAAAATTAATACTATTTTTCTTTGAAGATCAGGCGTTATGGTCGAGTGAAAAGGGAACCAAAAAACAAACTAAACTTCTATACAATTTTTCCTTTTTTTCTTCCTCTGTCTCTTTTTTGTGAAACTCAAATGTAGTTCGATAAGTTGGTCCCTGCGGCAAATTTTCGAGTGCTATGGTGGTGGTCCTCCTAGGAGGTCGGTGGTGTAACTTTTAATTTTGTATGAGTGGCTTACCTTCAAGATGTATCATAATAAAGGATCTAAATGAGAATTTTTCTCGTTATTAAATCTAGTTCATTTAAATTATTAAATGAAAAATTTGAAAAATTCTATGTGAAAAAATGCACTGAAATTTAGAGATCCAGATTATTTAAGTTTCACGTATCTAGGAGTAAATTTGAAAGCATATAATTTTTATTTAGCTTAATAAAAAAAGGACGAATTAAAAATGATTTTAACAAGTAATATAAAAAAAAAATAAGTTAATTCCTACTTAGATCAACAAAGCAAAATTTTATTTTAGCTACTTTTTATTAATATAACTATGTATATACATAGGACAATATCACAATATTAAGTGGTAATTAATTTTTATTAATTATCATTAAAAAGTATCGTATAGTCATCCAAAACAATCGTGTGTATAAAATTTCAGTTCAACTGAATGCTTTAAAACGTGAGGAAAAAATATTTTCAAGTTTTGGCACAAGCCGCCAAAAGGGTCGCCAAGTCGCCAAAAAGGATGCCAACGTAGCTCTGTGTGTGTGTATTTGTAATTCTTCAAATAATTAGTTTTAATCATTTAATTTTTATTAATTATAATTAAATTATTGTATTGTTATCCAAAATAATTATGTATATAAAATTTCAGTTCAATTGAGCGCTTTAAAATGTATTTTCTTAACGATTGAAAATTCCACCAAAATAAATAAATAAATGAATAAACAAATAAATAAATATTTTGAGAGTGTGAACTTTATAGTAGGAATTAATAAAAAACATACCTGAAAGATCACTTTTGTGCTTAAATAACCAAGCGATATCCAGTTGGTAAGCGACTTAATTCAAACCTCGAAATGCTTGCTTCTGTGATCAAGCTGTATTTTACCAGGTCATTTTTTTTTTACAAGGGAAGATCTCGAAAAAGATTTTAAGGTATCCGAACACGTTGAAATGAGCAAATTCGGTCATGATACATATTATTTGTTTTTTTTTATTGAATTGAGCTATCTTTTTTGGCTTTACAAATCATATTTTATTTCTCTGTTACGCAGAGGCCTAGTCACAACAAATTACATAAAGTTAAAAAACCTTGAGGTGGATCTTTTTAATATGCTAGAAGTGGCCTTTTAAATTGTTCAAAATCTATCATAGCAAGTCTAACTCAGAATATAAATATATTTCTATAAAATTTTTTTTTACCTGATATTTATATTATTTTCTATGGAACTGTACTAAACTATACAGAACTGTACTGTTTTTCTGAACTAAAATAATTCTTACTGCATGAATATTTTTCTAGTTATGTCCAGTCATTTCAATAATAGTCTCATAAATATGTCACATTTCTAAAAAATTTTATGCGATCAGCCCTAAAATTTCTATATTTTAATAAAACTTTTTCTGCAACTGCTTTAAGGCTGTTTTCGCCATATGTACGAGAATGTGAACTTGACGCGGAGCACATTTTCGAACAGAAAAATTACCTCAATTTTTATAAAAATCTGTGACATTGTAACCCATGTATTTGTTTATAATATAGTGATTTTAAAATTTTAAAATATTTCATAAATAATTAGTTTTTCTTTTTAACATGTGAAGGGATAGCTCATTTAGCATTATGGTATAGGAAAAAAAGGCAGAACACATTTTATAAAAGAAAAAAATGTGTCAAAATTCGGATAAAAATGAGTAGTATGATAAAATAAGTAATTTCTACAGGGATAGTGTAGCCAGAATATAATATTAATTTTGTTTGTGTGTGTGTGTGTGTGTGTGTGTGTGTGTGTGTGTGTGGTGTGTGTGTGGGACTTTATATCTGAAAAAATATTCCGAATTCAGCCCGTATTCTTTAACATTAGCCGAAGATAGCCTTAAGGAATTTTTTAAAAAAGGCTGAAATTTTTCACTTGTATAATCGTGATTCTTGGAAAATTTAGGTAATTTACTTTAAGAATCTGGTGTGAAATATTTATATTTAGTGGTACTGATCCCAGAAAAGTAATTATGATGATATGGTATACTTTTTTTTTAAAAAGTATTTTGAATGTGTTCGCATATACTTTAAGGAATCGTACTAACTAATGACATTTTTTTTCAAAGAATACTTTTTTTTTTCGAAATAAAACTGGGAATAATTAGTTAAATTAATACTATCCAATTTTTATTATTCAAAACCATAACAAGCACATGTGAAATAATTCGGGAAAGACCGATTGCACAGTGTAAATTTTCACAGTGCTCGACCTACACTCGGGATGAACCAGGATGGTACGTTTCGCCTGTCCAAGCCCATCTCGGGAAAAGCCGGGAAGAGGTTAAATCAAATTTATTTACAATATTCAAACAAAAAATGTGAACGAATCGTTTTTTAATATCACTGTAATGGATGGGCGGTCCCATCAATTCATGTACGAGAGTTAGAAGGAAGATTAGCCGTAGTCAAAACCAACACAATTTATTAACAAGTCTCAACAACCTAACAAATTTCAATAATCCAAGTTAGAAAAAGCATCATTAGATAAATATGGGAGCAAACGCGAAGTAGACGAGATAATTGATAATATTTAATTATAAATCGGATCACTTACTCTTAGCATGTACTGGCAATATACCTTCTAAATATTTGCAGATAAGTTCTAAGTTAATCTAATTGAGAAGCCGACACTAATCCGATTTAAATATTAAATTGACCAAATCGTCAATCCTAAATATAAAGCAAATAATCTGCGAAGCGCTCTCGACTAGCTTTACGTTAATCACTAACTGCTATCCTTTAGCTTCTAACATCTCTCTCTCGAACCTAAAAGTTTATCTTAAAATATGAGCCTTGATTTGTTTAGTTCGCGTCTTCTTCGGGCGACAGTTTTCAATAGAATAATATTTAAAGCCCCAGTTTTACCACAAGAGGATTAGTAAGAGGTACGAGAATAGACCCATTATATCAGATATATATGAATTTCAAGAGAACATTACGAATAAAGGCTTGCTAAAATTTTCTAGATAATCGGAAAAAACCTCATTCAGCAATTTTAAGAAAGATAATATAAGGAAAGAAAAGAAAATAGCACAAAACCACAACAGACGGAAGGGGAACTAAAAAGAATAAGCAAAAGAAGAAAAGAAGCAGCGCATTCCTTGCTAAACGATATCTTGAGCAGCAGATTCAATAACGGAAAACTGTTAGACTGTTTTGTGCAAACTAAAGGCCGGGTGCTCAGCAGAACGTGACCTCACCAGCCTGCGCTAAAGAAGAAGCCTGCTTTTGTTTAGACTCCAGACAATGGAGCGATGTAAGCTTATGATAATAAGCTGTCCGTTACATTCAAAATCCACACGGAACATTACCAACTCACAAAGTGAAGGGTGTACCTATATTAACCAGCTGAAGGTCACTACTTTTTTCACAGAGTACGCCCATGTTAACGCTCTGTGTCAGAAACGGCATTCCGTAATTTATTAAGACAGCAAGAACTTTGTTCTTGACCGTTCAGGATTCTTTTTTGTACGTTCGTATTTTTAATAGAATAAAAGGTGTGGCTAGTTAACAGTTTTGGGGACTTTTTTTTTTCTTTTTTTTCCCCTTGTTTATTTTCAATGTAGTTCAAGAAGAATCTAGGACTTGCTTGTTCTGAAAAGAATTAATAACTGGGAAATTGACTTAAGTGTTCTATTGCGTGAGGTATCTTCTAGTATTTCCTGATAGTTACATTGTACCATTTGTCTTGTTAATCTCCAGGGTAGTTTTGAACTGAGCTACTAACTGTTCCATTATTAAAGGATTCTCTGTAAAAAGAGTGTTTACCGGATTAAAAAAAGATTTTTGAATAAGGGGAAAAGTATTTTAGGAATGGAATAATTTATCTTCCCAGTAAATAATTGCTAAATTACTTAAAACAACGAAAGTACTTTATTATAGTCTGTAATAAATTTCGAAAGTTAAAGGCAAAAAGCGATATATTATTATGGCATTCCAACAATTTTCTAAGTTACGCTCTCTTTTTGTATTGTATTATACACCCACATAAGGCAATTACAAAGACAAAAGTCTACACTTTATTAAAAATAAAGGCAGGAAAATTTAATTATTTTATAAGTATTGAAAAATCATTTTTTTTCCATTTTGAAACGAGTAATAAGCTAATACGATATTAAAAAAAAGGAAGAAAATTAAAAAGAAAAGACTTTTTAGGAATCCGAACTTATTTATGAAACAGAGAAGGAATGCAAAATATGAATTAAAAAGAGATTAACACACACAAAAAATTCGTAGCTTACTTGGTATTACAGCCTGAACCGTGATTTTGCAAAAGCATATAAATGGATAATATTTATGATATTAGTGTCACTTAGATTAGAAATGTATATAAAATTGTTTTAAGAATAGTATTATATTGGGTGTTATTAAGTTGTTGGTTATTTTTTGACAAAAATGGAACATAGAAATACCCTTATTTTCAAAATGTTCTCCCTTTGTGAAAAATACTTTTATTATAATAATATTTGCCTGTATAGCTCAGAACTCTGTATAGAAGCTCAACTAGAATTTTTGAAATATATAACTTATATGGGTTTATCCATATTTTACTACAACAGAGAGAGAAATTTTTTAAGAAACACCGATAATTATTTCAAATTGGTTGTAACTTGAAAATAATGTGTGATTTTTAAAAAATTATAGTTGAACCTCTGTACAGAGGTCTGAGTTACTATATACAGGCAAAATATTATTATCATAGCAGCATTTTTCACAAAAAGAGAATATTTTGAAAATTGGTCATTCTAAGTTAATTTTTTGCCGAAATATTGTACTTAAATAATTTTTTGTCAAAATGTCCTTAAAACAATTTTATACATGTATTCTAATCTAGACACTAAATATCGCCAGTAAATTATTCATTTATGCACTTTTTTAAAATCATGGTTCCGAACGTAGTCGGATACCTTAACCTTATAAGTTAATTAAATATTTCAAATGTTTAAAGAGGAGCAAAAACGTCATGAACTCTCTCCTAGTTTCATTAAAAATCAATGGATTTTATGAAATGGAATAAGACTTTAAAAGTCTTAGAATTCATTGATTGAATATGCACTTTGTTTTCAAAATCTCTTAACTGTCGATTAAAAATTACTTGCAGCCGTTTTTCTCATAATCGCGGGTATGCAGTGTATTATGGGAGGAAAGAAAAGGTACAAATAAGCACATTTTCTTGAAATAAGTAAATCCTTTGCAAACACTGTCACAGTTATTTTATTGCCTTCCAAAGTCTTCGGAACAGTTTTACTAATAGCAAAGAAAAGAATCGTATTTTGGAAGAACGGATATATAAGTCTGGGGCACATAACGCACCGATTGAACTAGACGGATATATACGTCCGGGTACTTAACGCATCGATTGAGAAAAGAGATATATACATCCGGGTACTTATCGCACCAATTGATTGAGACGGATATATACGTTGGTGGCACTTAAGGGGTTAAATACGAGAATGTTATTATGATTATTCAAATACTTTTCAGTACTCCTTTTACAATTTATTAGTTTTCTTATTCATTGCAGAAATAAAAATCTTTTACATTACAGAATAAACTATCCTAACAATTTGTAAAATAATATATTTATACCGTTATGCAGCAGTGCAAATGTGAGCACTTTTTATTATTTCTCGTGATTGAGTAGCCAAATGGTGATGGTTGCGAAGTCGTGACCAGTGAAGTAGAGTTACATGCTCAGAAACCTTGATGCACGTAAAATATATCGATATTCAATGTTCTTTCCATTGATGTGTTGTGGAAACTTAGAGAGGGTGTGTCAGAGTTCTGGTATTGTTTTCGTTACTTGATCATTGTTTGAAATTATGAGTTCCGTCGCCAACAGTCTTCGTATTTCTTCAGAGTGCGACTAAAATCAAATATCAAAAAATATTTTTTGTCACCACACAAATAAGATTAATTTAATAAATATCCCACCATCTTTCTTTTTAAACTTTTTTGAGTAATGTTTGGAATGTGATCCTATGAATCCTCCCATGATTTTGTGAGATCTTATACTGTATTTCAGCCCCTTAACTGACGATCAAAATTTACGCGATTCGTACCCCAGTGTCAACATTTTTTATATAGGAGCACGCAAGCGGTGTATTGAGGCGAATAGAAAAACATAAATAAGCAAATTTTTCTCTGAAATCAGTAAATACTTCGCAAACACTGTCAAGGTCCTTTTTTTCATTCCACGCCTCTCGGAAAAGTTTTACTGATTGCAGTGCAAAGAAAAGAGCCGTATTTCGGCAGGACGTTTATATACATCCGGACACTACACATTCATTCAGCGAGACGGATATATACGACGGTGGCAGTTAAGGGGTTAAAATTCGTTGTGTGGGTGTGTGAAAGAGTTATTTTTCATATTACCAATTTCTACTTTAAATCTCATTGCAATATTGTATGTGCACTTCTTGAATTAAAAAATTGTATACTTGACAATATAAATAATTTTAAAGCACCCAAAAAGACTTTAAAACATTTCATTCCTTTTCATTTTGTACTGAAATTTAAATAATTTATAATAAGAGCTCTAAGGAGATGATTTTTTTTTTTCCAATTCATATTTCTCATTTCTTTAAAAACAAGACGCTCCACTACATTTGTGACCGCTTTTACTATTTCCACCTCTGTCTGTAATCAGGAAACCTCATCTTCCCCTGACGTTGCCTGGTCTCCCTAAACTCTCCTCATCAACTCACAAATCACGTCCCAATCGGAGTTGGGTGACTCTCGAAAACTTGGTCAATCCTTTTCTTTCTTTATCCGATTCAAAGATGCCTCACGCTCAGCCGTGACAGACAGTTACATAATGCTCAGTACATATTAAGCATTCATCAGCTCTGCTGTGCTGCACCATTTAAGATGGCATCTCTGAGGAGAATCGTGTTTACCTTGCATTCATCTGCGGAAGTGAAATAGCTTTATAATAGACTTGGTTTATTAAAAGGTGAGTGGTTGATTACATTAGTAGCAAATGTAATCAGACGCGAGATGGGATTTAAATTGTGACCACCATGAGTTGTTATTTTGATTGAAGGTTCAACTCAGAATGGCGTAATTAAAGAGATAGGAAAATAAAATGTTGATTGATTGATTGATTATAATTTGCTTTTGACTCGATTTTCGTTATGGATGACTATTCCATGATTTGTTTCTTAAACATTTCCGGTTGCTTGTCTCTGTCCGAGTCTTAAATCCGCTAAATACAATTCATAATTTAGAACTGCCTGGAGCCATACCTGAATGGACATCACATTTTTCTCATCATGTCAACATGAAGACTAAGCTTCGAAAGATTAAGCATGTATGATTCCCACAACGTGAAAGATCTTTTGGGCGATCAGAATTTTAGTACCTTTCGATAGTCACAATTATTGCATTAAATGACTTAAATGGATATAAAAAAGTAGACAAGGAAAATGGTTTCATCAGGACTTGGTTTATATTTCAATACTTCTCTGAGAAAATTCAATTTGATTTGTTTTGATTTTAATTTACGTCCCATTTTTAAGCAACAAGAGGGCTACTTACGATGAACCTCGTAACTTTGAACTACGGTTCAAGGGGTGATTACGACACCTGAGCTGGTACCCCTTCAACTAACATCTACACCAGGGGTTGGCAACCTTTTAATTGTGGCATGCCAAACCAATCTGACAATATGATTCAACGTGCCACACAGAAAGACACTTTTGAAACAATTCGAGTCTCGCGACAATGCATGCAGTGTTATAAAATATAGGTCAATAATATAGATTTAGTTTCATTATAAATTAATTTTGCAGCATTTTAAGATATTTCTTAAAATAAAAATAAACAGCTTAAAATATTTTTTTCAACATAAATAAAAAAAAATTAAAATTACACACACACACACATATATATATATTATTGCTTCAGGTTCTCGCCATTGATGGCGTTTCTGTCGGATGAGAATTTGTTCATTTTCTTTTGTATCTTAACGAGCAGTGTAAGAAGTTTTCTGTGTTAGAGACGTGGCACCGAAACTGCCCTGTTCCCTTATAGTTAAATTGAAGTGGCACAAAGTGTGCATTAAATAAAGTAGTGTCAACAGAAAAGAGTATTCATTCGAGTGATAAACCACAATTATATATTTTTAAACATTTATTAAAATAAGAAATATACAGAGGCGTAGCTACTGCCGTATCAATGATACGGGGCCCCCAAGCTACAGGGGCCCCAACAAGTATAATTGATTCCAATAACAGGGCTCTCATATCTAAAAAAGGGCCCCGAAGGAAATTTGATACGGGCCCCGTCAGAGCTCGCTTCGCCAGTGGAAATAAATTTACAACATAAAATATAAAGCTTTCCCATTCATTACAAGTCATTACATTCAAAATTTAATGCACCGCTCTACTTCATATCGGAAAATCAAGAGTATAATTTGAACTTCCAATTTAACAGGATTCTAAAGATTCATTTGTTAACAACTTCTTTGTGGACTCGAAATATTTTTCATACGATAAAAGATTTGCTCACTTAGATATGAAGACCCAAAAGCGAAAGCAGAGTACATCAAACTTTCTCTCTTCAAGCTTAATTAAATCTCTAGCAATGACATTCAAATAATTTGCAAAATAGCTGTAGATTTATCTATAGTTATCTTTCAGATTTTTTTTTTCTTATTTCCATAAATGCCCATAATTCTGAAGATGTTTGTCAAACAAGGTCCAATTTAAATTTATCAACTTTCATCCACTCAAATATTAACAAATTTGTAGAGCAGTGGACGATGTCCCTGACAATTGTTTTGTGTGCCACATGTGGCATGCTTGTCATAGGTTGCTGGTCTACACCATGCCGAAGGGAGGACTTTAAGCCTTGACAGGTTTAACGTGCATCAGCCCCGCTACATGGCTGGTATTCAATGGCATTAGATTTCGGACTCATGATTGGACAATGCAAATCACGAGTTCGCCACCATAATAACCATTGCAATTTTTTATCACAATGAATGCTCTCCCGGGTGTCTATTTCCACCCAACAGTCAGTACGTGTCCTAATACTCAACAATAAATATACCTTAATGGGTCAAATGACCCATTTTGAAATTTTGCAGTGAAAATGCAAGTATCATCTTATTGCTTTTGCACATTTGACTTAATGACTTTTTCTAAGTAATTAATCTACAGTTATTATACTAATTTTTTTGTTTTGTTTATTTTGAGTAATTCTTGTCGTATACCGTTATCTACCACAACAGGTCATTTGACCCGGAGAGCATTTTTTGTTTTATAAGCTTATCGAGTCATATTGCTTATTGTATTGTAGTCGGTAAGTTGCACGTTTCTACAAAGACTATTGCTTAAAGTAGTTCATTCAAAATAGCTGAGAATAATTTCAAGAAAAGTCTAAGTTCTAAGTCTTGCAGATGGCCTCTCCAAGTGTTTTTTTTTTAATATCCTTGATTTAGCTGGCATAAATGCCTGGATTTTATATAAGCAAACAACAGGAGAAAACATCTCAAGACAAGATTTTTTACTCAAGCTAGAGCAGTAGAACTTGGTGCCGATTTTCGAGAAGCCCGTGAACAACCAAAACAAAGAAAAAATACGAAAGGATCGTTGTCTAAGTCTACTACAGATGCTTATCAACGTAAAAGATGTCAAAAAGGGTACTGTAAAGAAAATAAAACCAACAAAATTTTCTCTAAATGCAAAAAATATGTTTGCGGAAAATGTACAATGGACACACTTATATGTAAAAAATGCGATGAGCAATGAATTAAAAATTCTAATTTTTTGCTTTTGTAATAGAAATGGTCAATTTACTATTTTGTTTTATTATATAATAAATTTAATTTTTATTTTTATTTCCTTTCTAACATCCATCTTTCATACATTCAAGCATAAAACATAAAGTTGGGTCATTTGACCCGCTATGGTAGAAATAGGTATCTATTAAGTGTTGGTATGATTAGTGTTAAAGACGATCAAATGACCAAGATGCACTTGAACTGACCCCTTAGTCTCCATTTCCTTAAAATACCAAAGAGAATACTTTGAATCTTGATAGATTTAACGTGCGTCTGTTCACCTATGATGACGGTCCTTGGAGACATGCGAAACGAGCCTGCGGTAAAGAAGGGGGTGTTTATTAATGTCGCATTATAAAGCAACATGAGGGTTATCGATGACAGGCCCCACAATTCTGAACCACCCTCAAGCGATATGGACGACACTGAACTGGCACCCTACTATTCTAACTTCTACACCATGCCAATATGAGGATTTTGAGTGACGGCATATTTAAAGCTGCGTTAATCAGTGTGAGCGAGATTTAAGTGGAAAAACTACTGAAAAGACCAGAAATGTTTAGTATAAAAAAGAATATGAAATTACAGCACTTTGTTCTTTTTTTCTTTTTGTATTGTACTTTGCGAAATAAACCTACGAAACCTACGTGAACTAGCAAGCCCGTGAACACACACATATACAAATATATACATTTTTTATTCGAATATCTTCATTTACATGCGAAGATATGAGAATAACAAATATATTTTCAATTTGAAAAAGATACCTATCATTTATGTGCTCACCTTTAAGTATTGCTTTGCTTTGTTAATTACAATGTACAAAGTCTCTTAAGGTATCCGACTACGTTCGGAACCGTGATTTTGCAAAAGAGTATAAATGGATAATGTTTATGATATTTAGTGTCACTTAGATTAGAATACATGTATAAAATTGTTTTAAGGACATTATGACAAAAAAAAATTTAAATACAATATTTTGGCAAAAAATTAACTTAGAATAACCTTTTTCCAAATGTTCTCCTTTTGTAAAAAATGCTTCTATTGTATTAATATTTTGCCTGTATTCAGCTCAGACCTCTGTACAGAGGCTCAACTAGAATTTTTGAAATATATAACTTATAAGTGGGTTTATCCGTGTTTTACGACAACAGAGGGGAGAAATTTTAAGAATAAAACGCCGATAATTATTTCAAATGATTGTAACTCTTAAAATAATGTGAATTTTTCAAAATTCATAGTTGAGCCTCTGTACAGAGGTCTGAGCTATATACAGACAAAATATTATTATAATAGAAGCATTTTTCAGAGAAGAACATTTTGAAAGAAGGTTATTCTAAGTTAATTTTTAGGCGAAATATCGTATTTAAGTAACTTTTTTTTGTCAAAATGTCCTTAAAACAATTTATACGTGTATTCTAATCTAAATGACACTAAATATCATGAAAATTATCCATTTATGCGCCTTTTTAAAAATCACGATTCCGAACGTAGTTGGATACCTTAAGCTTTTATAATACTTCTTATTTATTTAAGACTCATAGCATAGAGGGCCATCTAATAATTTTAGTAAAATGCTACTTATATAAAAACAAATTTAAGAATATGAATAAATTCTTTTAGAATTTCCTATAGAATTTCTCCCTACTTCTGTATTCCAGTTGCATTTAATACAGGCCTTTTGTCTTTCATTTCACATGTTATAGTCGGATCTCCATTTTACCAACCTCTATTTTGCGAATATCTCTATTTTACGAACTTTTTCCCTGGAACCAAGAACGTAATGCATAATGAAAATGAATTTCTGTTTAACGAATTTTCCACAAAACGAACTTATTTTTCTGGATTTTGCGACTGTATTTGCTTCCTGACAAAATGCTATTAATTATATTGCATGAACAAAAGTCATATCTTAAGAATTTCGTAACACCAGTTGCGAATGCGTGTTGCTAATGCCTCTGTTAGTGCGTGATAGTGCAAAATATGAATTATATAGACTAAAAAAAACTTGAGAAATTGCATGCAAAAATTGAAAATTGCTATTCTCGCGTAATTTATTACTTGATGCATATAATTTGCTGGGAAAATGAGTTTTGCTTAGATGTTTTATCAACTTACAAAGAAGTCACTCGTGAAAACCCTGCGAGCCATATTTTGATTTATATAGTTATCCATATATATTTAGGTATTTTCATTCTTTATCATTTCAATTATGAACTGAAAAAAGGAAAAATGAGTTTCTTAAACGACATGAAGCAAAAAATATTGGCCCGTAGTTTCATTTTACAGATAATTAAATATTTCTATTTCATAAAGATATTTATGATAAGATTTTCGGATTTCGAGCTGACTTTAACCCTTTAACTGTCATGCCTGTGATGATTTGGTGAACTGTCAAATTTTTTTAGTACAAAAATCAAATATTTAGTACAAAATAAAATATACCTAGTAGTTAAAACTGATATTTTGAATTACTTGCATGCAAATTTCAAGGTTTTATAGCAACTTGTGACGGGCTCACGCGTCTTTTCATTAACATATCCTTTTGGGTTCTTTGGGGCCAGAATGAATGGCAACTCTTTTCCAACCAACCCAAGAAGCAAAGCGCGAAGAAAAGATGCAAATTAGGAAGCTTTTAAATATCAGAAATTTAGAGTAAGTCGGGTGGCATTTGGGGAATGTTATGATAGTCCGTATTTCAAGTGTGAAGAGGTTTTGAGAGGTTAAGTGACAGCCAACAGAAGTTACCCGTAGCAGAGAGCCCTTAGGTCAAGGTGCATACTATTGCACGCCAGTGTGTGAACCGCAACTTCAAATAGGATCAGATAGATTGATATTTCGTTGGACCTTAAAGGTAGGAGTGACTATTTAAATATTCGGATCTGTGATCGTATTGGAATTTAGCTTAGGCGAGTTAGTTATTGATAGTGGTCCGGGTTACGTTATTTCGGTATTATATATATTGTGTGTTTAGCCACTGTAGATTCTCTCACATATCATATTATCTAATCTGTTAAAGATTCAAGTTAAGATCTTAATAAAGTCATATTAAGATCATGGCAGCTTCTAGTTCTTCATTTATTCCTACACCTCTAGCTCACGCTGATAACCTAGAAGAAGGGTACCCGAGGGGGCGTCCTACAAACCTTTTATTCGCTCGAAGTGGTGCCCTTAGTGAGACAGTGGTAAAGTTCGCTTCTAGTGGAGCATCATTTTCTAAAAGATAAAATGAAAACAAAAATAAATAAGAATGAATACCTATGAGTAGTTCAATAGTTCAGTTTTGTGTTGTATAACTGGAAACATTTATCCAAGCACAGTCTTTTGCATCCATTTTTGAACAACAAACTTTGCATGTCTTATAGGCTGACGCTTTGCAGGAGTAGAAGAAATAAAATGCTGTTCAATAAGATGGGCGGGGTTATCTAATATAGGTGGTCTGCCAGTATTCTATTGTCCTGAAGCTGTATCATTATTCTTATGTAATAACTCTTCTACAACTTGGAGATTTGAAATTCTAAAAATGTAACACATTTCCAACAACTACATATTTTTATAGTACCTTGTATAGTAAAGGTAAAAATATCTTTTTATAATATATTTGGGCGTGTTCGGATTGTTGGATGAAAGGATGTTTTCTGATCACAACAATCTACACCACCCATAGTAAATTATCCAAAAAATTACCCCGTATAGTACTCGGACGTGACATTTTGCTTCACTAGTGCAGCCCGAGATAGACTCTGAGATGACACTTAAAAGGTTAATTTATTGAATGATTTTCAGTTAGAATTCTGTTATGAAGAAACAACAGTCATCTTCCGTTAAATTATTGCGAATGAACTAATCCACATTTTTAAGAAAATACCGCAGAATTTTAAAACGTTAAGGTTTTTCTGGGTTTTAGGTGACTTATTTTTAGCATAGAACATAAATATTTTATGGATATTGCTACAAGTTTAAAATACTTCATCAAATCCTCTTTTATCCGCATAAACTGATAATCACGGGATTATTTTTAATTCTTTTTCAACAATGTTTCCAGTTTTTTTGCAGAAGTTATTCAATAGAAAAAATTGACTGCATTGAAGGGTTAAGCCATTTTTACTTTGAATTTAAAAAAGTTTTTTAAATTTCGTGTTTCTTACACATTTAAACACTTTTTATAAAAAAACATTTAACAAAGGAAAAATTAATTTTATATCCCATTTTATAGTTGAGTAAACTTAGGAAATATTTTCAGCTTTAGATTTATTTATTTAAAACATAAGATTGATGGGGGTTATGGACATAATTCATTTCGAACGACACATTGATTTTATACTTGTTGAAATGTACTTTGTGTTTTCCTCATGGATGTTAAATTTACAGAGAACATTTAATTATACCTGCAATGGTATTAAAAATTAAGAGATTTTCAGATTTTGTCGATTATTTTCACAACTAATGGACAGATTTTAATAAAATTTGCTATGTACTATACGGCTGATATAAAGCAAAAAAATAACCATTCAACAGTTAAAATACACATGTCTGATCGTGAGTAACACTCCTCGAAATCGGAAAGTATGAAACAGAAGTTGCAGAATATAACAAAAAAAAAAAAAAATTGGTAAATAGAGGTATGGTCTCCTCTTTCAGATAAACAGGCTTTCCACCTGTCATTTTAGGCCTGAAAAATAAGGGGATTTATGAGTTCTTGTGGCAATTAAACCCTCTCGTTCAGCAACTCTGTTTTCAGTCTTTCGTTGGTTCTCGGTGGGAGTTTGAGAGTTGCAAATGCACTCCCCAGAGCGTTCCAGGCATGCTCTACGTGGATGAGATCTGGTGATCTAACTAGCCAATCCATTCGGCGAATATGCTCACTTTCCATAAATTCATCGACCAGATAATGAATGGCAACGCGAGGCACATAGATTAAAATAAAATAAGTGCCAACTGCACCCGTTAAAAGGCAAACATTGGGCTCCAAGACCTCATTCCTATACCTCGCAGTAGTCACAGTACCTATTCCAAAGACACAGAGGTGTGTGCTGCCATCCAGAGTGATGCCTGCCCCGAACATCAAGAAAACCGCTATCGTAGGCCTATTTCTCGAACATTGAGGGGGGAGATAGTGGTTCCTGGTTCCTTTCCATATTTCTGCCGTACTTTCATATGCGTTGGTTACAGGAGAGGGTGTCACTCAGGTGTCGTCCACGTCACTTGACCATGGTTCAAAATTTCGTGGTCCGTCGCCAAAAGCCCTCGTGTAGCTGAACAGTGGGCGTTAATATTCAATCAATCTGTGGTTATTTTTCTGCAATATATCAACCCCTTTTATACATTCGATCATTAAAATCTGTCCAGTAGTTTTAGAAATAACCGACAAAATCTAAAAATTAACTTTTAACACCTGAGTATACGACTATAATTGGGGATCCGACTAGTCCGGAAAACCCGGGTTTTACAAAGCGTAAAAAATGGATTATTTATGATATTTAGTGTCACTACATTAGAAAATGTATATACAATTTTTAAGAATAGTATTACAATAAAAATTATTTTAATTTCAATTTTTTTGACAAAAATGAACATAGAATGACCCATTTTCAAAATATTCTCCTTTCGAAAAAATGCTTCTATTATAATAATATTTTGTCTGTATATAGCTCAGATCTCTGTACAAAGGCTCAACTAGAATTTTTGAAATATATAGCTTAGAAGTGAATTTATCCATGTTTTACACAACAGAGGGGAGAAATTTTAAGAAAAAAACCGCCGATAATTATTTTAATTGGTTGTAACTCTGAAAAAAAATGTGAATTTTTCAAAACTCATAGTTGAGCCTCTGCACAGAGGTCTGAGCTATATACAGGCAAAATATTATTATAATAGAAGCATTTTTTATAAAAGGAGAACATTTTGAAAATTGGTCATTCTATGTTCATTTTTTGTCAAAATATTGTACTTAAATAATTTTTTATTGTAATACTATTCTTAAAACAATTTTATACATGCATTCTAATCTAAGTGACACTAAATGTCATGAAAGTTACCCATTTATGCGCTTTTTTAAAATCACGGTTCCTAACGTAGTCTGATACCTTAAAGGTCATTTTCCATCTCATGTATCACGAAAATTAAAATTTCGTTATAAAAGTATCTAGAAAATCGCAGACGTTCTTAACTCGTGTATAAATGTTGATCACGGTTACCAAATCGAAAAATTGCGCAAATGAGTGCATTTTCGCCAATTTTTTTGGCTGTGGTTTTTAGATTATGCTTAGGATGTTTAAAATGTTTTAGACTATCTTAACAATTTTTGTAACCTGTAAGAAATTTCGTAATTTTGTAATGTCTTATAATTTTTAAATTCACAGATCCATTTTTAATTTAATTTGCTTTTTGTCCGATTATAGACCTTCTAAGATTTTTAAAAGCCTATTTTGATGTATCGCATTATTGAATATAATTGATAATTTATAATATTTTTTCTCAAGTAGAATTTCTCTGAAACACATTGAAGTAAATGTAAAGTTATTTTGAAGAGTAATTCGTTCTTCTCTGTATACAAATATAGATCTGCCGCAAAGTTGTTTAGTAGAGATTTCGAATGCAATATTTAGTCTTTTTTTAAAATGGAATCTGAAGGGGTTATCAGTTATATCTGAAACATAACGGAGAAATTAATATGAGCCAAATTCAGGTTAAACCCCTTTGAATTTTAAAACACAAAAGGATATCAATCGCACATTTTCAAAAACATTCATTAAGGTATCCGACTACGTTCGGAACCGTGAATTTGCAAAAGCGTGTAAATGGATAATATTTATGATATTGAGTGTCACTTAGATTAGAAAATGTAGACATACTGTTTTAAGAATAGTATTACAATAAAAAATGATTTAAGTACAATATTTTGACAAAAAAAAAATGAACATAGAGGACCCATTTAAAAATTTTTTCCTTTTCTAAAAAAATGTTTTATTGTAAAAATATTTTGCCTGTCCTGACCTCGCAAGGGCTCAACGGGAAATTTTTGAAATAATAACTTAGAAGTGGGTTTTCCCTTTTTTCGACAAAGAGGGGAAGTTTTAAAAAAAAAACGCCAATAAATTTTTTTAATTGGTTGTAACCCAAAATGGTATTTCAAAACTCATAGTTGAGCCTCTGTAAAGGTCTGGGTTTGGGGAAAAAATTAAAAAGGCATTTTTTACAAAAGGAGAAAATTTTGAAAGATTATTTTAATTAATCTTTTTCCGAAATATTGTTTTTTAAATAATTTTATTTGGTCAAAAAAATCCTTAAAAAATTTAATCGGGATTCTAATCTAAGTGAAACTAAATCTATGAAAATTATCCATGCGCTTTTTAAAAATCATGGTTCCGAACGTAGTCGGATACCTTAATAGTTTTTCCGAAATTTTTAAAAAAGCTAAGTAGTAATTTATTAATATTGCGTATCACTGATAAAGATAAAAGTAAAAAAATATTATAAATATATATCCCTACTGTAAATTAATTTTTGAAAAGTTTTTTCCCTTAAAATCCCCGGGCATGGCACGCACTTTAAAAAGCAAAAAAAATCAGATCGAAATTTAGGGGCCCTTATCCCCCGGGGTAAAAAAATGAAGCTTAAAAAAAAAAAAAGTTTACATAAAAAAACTTAGACTTCTATAAAGATGGGAATACTGTTTATTTAAAGGAAATGTCATAGCTTATGAACTTAAAGGGTTGTTTTCCCAGAAATATACTGCTTTTTCAAAATCCTGAGGTAATACCTCAAATAAAGAGCTTTGAAACATAATACTATTATGTATATGTAGGTTCCTTCGTAAAAAAGGGGATGCGCGTTGTACGGCGAACATACCTTAAAATTAAAAAATGCTGTTTGAAAGAATAGGTGCTCGTTATACGCCGGATTTTACGCTAACTTTCTTTAAAGAAATTAAATACAAAAAATATATCTCCTCGCTGTCTAATATCTTTATCAATAATAACAAGGCTTATATCGTGCGTTTATATGCAAAATCTACAAAGAGCCCGTTCTTAGTATCTTAAATCAGTTATTGAAATTTGTATTTAAAGCAATTTGCCTCAAATACAAGTTTAAAGAATATTTGTTTTAAAGCGTTTAGTTTTTATTTATTTAGATTACGAAAAATTTATCTAAACATTTACGTTTGCGACCCGAAAACATGACCTTCATTTTTTTTTTCCCAAAATATTTTACAGTTTAATTTCTATCAAATTTTAGATCATTACTTTTATCCAAATTTCATCATTATCGAGTTTTTCTGTTTTGAAAACATGCTTTAATTAAATTTTTTTTATTCAAAAAAATTAATCTAAATCTTTCTCAAATAGTTAATACATTTTCAAAGCATATACATGCATGAGAGCGTATATCGTGGTGAGTGAATAAACAAAAAAGTAGGGTTGTTATTATGAAGAGTTCAAGAAAAATAATGTATTTTTTTGTTGTATTTTTAAACTTCTAAACAACTATTTCGAATTAAAGTAGGAAAATTATTTCTATATCTTGGCTCATTACAGAAGAAAAATACACTATATATATATATATATAAATTAACTTTTTTTATCGTTTCATTGTTTCTAGTTTCTTCATTTTACAATCAATATAACAGGCAAAATTTGAAAACTAAAAGAATATTGAATATTTTTTACATTTTAAAATATTTATATATTATACTACAAAAAGTTTATTTCTAGCACCAAATTTGATCTTATTTTTGAAAATTATACATTTGCTTTCCAACTGTGTACTTGAATGTATATTAAAAAAGAATAAAATTCACACACACGAGTATTGCTATAAAGATAGAGAATTTCAAAATATCAAAGAATATCATAACTAGTTTTTTAAAAAACTCTATTTTTAGATAAATATTTAAATAATTTAATTATATAATAGTTAATTCTGTTTCTTATTTGGGAAAGAAAAATAATAAAAATGATTTGGGCACAGAAATTTATAAAATAATCATTGCTGTAAATAGATGTTCTTATGCCCTGAAGAGTTATTTAAAATCCAGCTTTCTCGAATTAAGGACTAAACTGCTTTTTTTACGAAAGTCTTATAAGATCTGTCCTGGACTTTTCTGGGATTGAATTCGTATAGGGTTTTTGGAAATTTTTGGGTAGAGATCTTAAGTTTCATTCTTGGTGGGTCCAAGTGAATGGATCATGGAGAAATAAGATCTAATTTAGAGCTCCATAAAATTCAAAACCCCCCATATTATAAAAATTCATCAAATTACTAAGACTGGGCTGGTCATCTCTAGAATGAATAAAATCGTTCCCAAGAAAATTTTTCTGGAAAAAGTCCATGGGGAAATGGAACCTCGGGGCGAACCCCCGTTACGATGGACTGATTGTACCAAAAAAATTTTTGGAACTAATTTGATAACGGGGGTAATGGCCCCAAAAAAAGGTTTCTTGTAGGGGGAAAATGAAACCCAAAACGGGGGCCCCAGGGATTTTTTAATGATACACAAAAATTTTTTAAAAATTGTTTTAAATACATTGAAATGTTTTTCCCCAAAAAAAGGGTATAGGAAGGGATTGGGAAATAACCTAGATCAGTAAAAATTAATAATGAATAATAATTTTAAATAAAAAAAAAAAGGAAATTTTGTACTAATAATAGTATTATAAGCGGTATATAATCTTATAATATTTTTTTTATCGTAAGTATGTATAATATTCATGTGGGCCGATTTTATAAAAAGGTTTTTAAAGGAAAAATAAATAAAATTTAAAAATAGAAATTTTAAAAAAAGAATAAGGCCGAATTTTAAAAAAAAAAAATAATGCATAACTATAAAATAAAACAAAATAAGAGGTATAAATAAACAACAGAAATAGTTATAAAAAAAATAAGATAAAAAATTATAAATAAAAGATAATTATAAATAAATAATATTATAAATAAATAAAAAAAAATGCAAAAAGGGAAACAATTATAAATAACGAATTTTTTTTAAGATTATTACTCATAGTAATAATTGCCTTTTCTTAGAATGAAATAATTAAAAAATGTATGTTAAAATTAAGTTAGAATATCAATTACAAAGTGGGAAAGCTTTGCAAATGAAACTTAAAAATCAATTTCCTTTTCCCAACGGAATTTCACGAAAAAAAGAATGCAAAAAAAAAAAATAATTAAAACGATTTAAAAAGGATAATTAAAAAGCACAACATTTTATTCTTTTAAAAAATAAAATTTAGTACTCACCCCTTTTTTTAGAAATATCCATATTCCAAAAAAAAGCCCAGAATTATACGGGAAGACGAAAAACAAAAAAAAATTAAATTTTAAAAATGGTTAAATTTTTAAAAAAGCCCGTCTAAAATTTAAAGGGGGTTACAGGGGAAAAAATGAAAAAAAGTTATTTCTAAATACGTTACCCCCAAATGGAAACGACATCGACAGACGATAAAATTTTAAAGGGAACCCATATTGCAATTTATCGCCCATCTTGGCGAACAAAACAACCCCGTTTTTGGGATACTACCCACGATATCAAATTAGCACCAATATTTTAATATTTTTTTAAAGGTTAAAAACTTGTTTCCAAAAGTAGAGATGCATGGAGAAGGATACGGCCCCCAGGGCTTTTAAACCATTGAGGAAGAATATATAATGGAATAGATTGGAATAATATACATATAATGGTACTGTGATACGACATTAATGCGATGGACGTGCTTGTGGAGACAGTCATGACTAGAAGTGAAACGGAACATCGCAACAGATTTCTTTCTTCATTTGGATACATAAATCCGTTGAAGCTATGGTTTATTTTTCGTTCCTATTTTTATTTAACTCCGTTTTTCCTATATATTTATTTGTTTATTTATTTATATTGGTGGAATTTTCAATCGTTAAAAAAAAAATTTTTTAAAAAGGGCCCAATTGAGCTGAAATTTTATTTTACATGATCATTTTGGATGACGATACAAATTTTAATTATAATTAAAAAAAATTTAATTGTTTAAAGGAATAATTATTTAAAGAATCACAAACACACACAAAAGTTACGTTGGACCCTTTTTTGGTGACTTAGCGCCCCCTTTTGGCGACTTGGCCAAAACTTAAAAAAGGTTTTTTCCCAAAAACCGTTTTAAAAACATTAGTTGAATTTTAAAATTTTTTATATACACGATTGTTTTTTGGGGGCAATACGATACTTTTAATGATAACTAAAAAAATTTAAAATTACCACTTAATTTTGGGATTTTGTCATTTTGTATATTAATATATTTAATTAATTATATTTTACATATTTTATAAATTGAAAACTATTTAATAAAAAGTAGCCAAAATAAAATTTTTTCTTTATTGATCTCAAAGGGGAGGGAAAGGAATTAAGGGAAATTCATTTCGGATCGGGTTTTGGGAAATTAGTAGTACCTTTTTGGGGGGTGTTCACCCTAAAATGTAATTCCGTCAATGGAGTAAATTCGGGGGAAAACCACCCTTTCCCGAAATTCATGCTGTTTTATAAAATTTAAAATTTTTTAATTTTTTCCGAAAATTGAGTTCGTAGCTTGATTGGTAAATCTTTCCCTTTTCTGTGCGGGAGGTTGGGGTTCGTTTCCCACGCGACCCAATTTTTTTCTTCACATTTAATTATTTTTTAAATTTAAAAAAATTTATTTATGAAATATTTTTTTAAATACTCAATAATATTTTTTTTAATTATTTTGTATTTTTTTATAAAATAAAAAAATTTTTTAAAAAATGTAACTTAAATTTTTTACTAGTAAAATTATTAAAAAAAATTTTCAAATTAAAAAAAATTCCCAAAAAACTTTTGAAATAAAAAAAATTTAAAATAATTATTAATAAAAATTATTTATAAAATTTAAAATTTGTTAAAAATTATTATTCATTAAAATTATATAATGAATCACTATTTATTCTTTAAATTTAAATTTAAACACTATTTATTAATAATTAATTTTTATTATTAAACATTAGTATTAAAAGAAATATTATTAATTTATTATTAAAATTATGATTTATTATTAAAATTATGATTTATTATTGAAATTATTATTAATTTATTAGAAATTATTATTAATTTATTATAGAAATTATTATTAATTTATTATTGGGAAAAATTATTAATTTATTATAAAAAATTATTTTTAAAAAAATTTTTTTAAAAAAATTTTTTTAAACAAATTTTTTAAATTAAATAAATTTTTGAAAAAAGGGCTTATTAAATATTTTATAAAATTGTAAAATAATTAATTTAATAACATATAAAAGACATGTTTTTTTTTTATATTAATTATAAAATAATTTAATTTTAATTTTAAAAATAATATATTGTATAAATTATTTTAAATTATATATAATATTTTTTTAATTTTATTGTATTTTACATTAAAAAATATTTGCAACTAATTTTTTTTTTAAAATATCATTTAGTATTTATTTTTATATCTTATTATAAATATTATTTATTAATATAAAATAGATTTTGAAATTTAATTTTAATTATTTATATAATCAAAGTATTTTTTATTTTATAAAAAAACAAAATAATTAGAAAAATATCATTTAATATTTTTAAAAAACCTTTCATAAATAAATTTATTTAATTTAAAAAATAATTAAATGAATTTAAAAAAAAAGTTGATCGCGGGGGGTCGAACCCCTAACCTCCGGGATAGAAAACAAAACGATTTCCACCTCAAACTGAAAAGCTTTAAGGAAAAATTAAAATTAATTTAAAAAAGCAGGGAAACCCCGAAAAGGTATTTCTCCAATTAAAGGGGACCTTGACGGAAAAAGGGGGTTTTCCCAAAAAAGGGGGTTTATTCCTGCCACCGTGCCAGGCCCTCTCTCCCCCTTGTCGTAAAATTTACTTTAAAAATTTTTTTTTATATTACTTGTTGTTTCTACAAGTCATTTCCTGGGAAAAGTAGGATCTGAATACCTTCCTAACAATTGATCTGGGGGAGTCGTAGGGGAGAGACAGGAATGAGATGTTTGAAGGAACGAAGCTCCTTTTTTAACCCAAAAAATCGGGGGTCCTTATTACCTTTAACCCCCACAATGGGCGGGAATCCCTTCAAGTAATTTCCCTTTTCCGTTATCGGAAGCCAATTGGGAAAATCGGGGAAAAATAATCGACTGTTAAGGAACTGGAATCACACTTTTGAGAAATAGGGATGAAAAAGGGGTTTGGGTTTTTTATAAAAATACTACCTTTGAAAAAAAATTTTTTAAAGTGTCTGAAATTTTAAAGAACTTTTGGTGAAAAGGCAATTTTTAAATTCATAATAGAGTAAAATGCAATAAAGCAGAAACCTTCTTAAGTCCTTTTCTTTTCAATATCTCTAATTTCAATAAAAATCAGAATGGCTTCGATTTTTAAAAAAAAAAATATTTTTATTGTTAGTGTACACAGAATGGATTATTTTATTCTTTCAGGGATGCCTGATCTTTCGATGTGGCTTCTTCAGATACATCCTATTGCAATCAAATAAATGCAGTTACCAGGATTTCAAAAAATTAATCTATAAATTCAATAGTATGTTTACAAAAATTCACAAAATAGAAGATAGAATGCTCAAAGGCAAACTGTTCTGTAACTGCAAATCATTGTTCATTTTAAATCATTGCTTTCTTCCAAAACATTTCCTTGTTAAGAAAAAAGAAAGAAAGGAAAGGAAAAAGAACCGTTAAGTTAGATGTTAAACTCGTACGATTAAAGTGAAAACATGCAAAATCACTAAAGAAAGCATTTGGGTAATACAGGCTTAGGGCAAACCCCTATTTCAAGCAAAAAAGAATTCCTGGAAAAAACCGTTGTTTTTAAATCGCAAAAGATGCGTTAAAGGGGGGAAATACCAAAGGGTTGGGTAAAAAGTTATTTTATGAATAAGATTCCAAACATCTGAATCATTAACAAACAAACTACATTTGGATAATGTAAGGCAGCTTAGTTCACAAATGTTTGATGATCGTTTTGTAAAATCTTGCAAATGTCTTCTCTAGCTCTTCAGATTAGCATGTGTTTCAACAATAACGAAGTTTAAATGGATTTTAAAAGTAAAGAAAAACTTATCAGTAGTGATAAGAAAAGATAAAGATTTAAAAGAAGTTTGGCGGTCATTCAGGCGTAAAATGCCAGAGAACGTGTTATGATCATGTCAAATGCAAAATATTTTTAACACTCAGATGGGGAAAAGTCTTTATGAAATACTTTTATTCGAAGAAAAAAAAATCGCAGATAAGTAACTTTAAGTGCGAATGAAAAACATCTATTTAAGAGATTAATCAACTTTTGAAAAATAAAAATAAATTTCGAATTATTTACTACATAGTAAATTTTAATACAGAGAATAATAAAAACGATATTGATTTAGTTAAAAAATAATTATTATTGTATAACAATAATAATTAGTGTCGCAGACAGTTGTAGTTGTATAGTATTTAGATTTACTTACGATGTTCTTGAAATCAGTGTAAATATTTAGTAAAATTATTTATTCATGTAAAAGCGATTTCTATTTCTATTTTAATATTTGTTCTATATTTTTTAACAGTTTTCATTATAAATGATTTAAGAGGTTTTCACCACTAATGTTGAGATGTTATAAAAAGTTTGTTGTTGTTTGCAAAATCCACTTAGAAAGAGTGGAGTGTACATGTTTACTGATTTGGTATTTTACATATTTTGGTATTTTCTATAAAAAAATTTTTTTTAGGTGTTCTTTATGCTCGAACGTTTTTAGGCCACCTACTTAAGCTAGATTTAAGGCCTGTAACCAGCCAATATTATTCATAATTTTGAACCAAGATCACTTAAGGTATCCGACTACGTTCGGAACCATGATTTTGCAAAAGCGCATAAATGAATAATTTTCATGATATTTAGTGTCACTTAGATTAGAATACATGTACAAAATTGTTTTTTGTTCAAAAGAATTTTTGAAATATATAAAATGGATCATATTTTACACAACAGGGGGAGCAATTTTAAAAAAAAATGCCGATAATTATTTCAATGGGTTGTAACTCTGAAAATAATGTAATTTCTCAAAAATCATAATTGAGCCTCTGTAAGGGTCAAGCTATATACAGGCAAAATATTATTATAATAGAAGCATTTTTCACAAAAGGAGAACATTTTGAATAAAGATTATTCTAAGTTAATTTTTTGCCAAAATATTGTATTTAAATAATTTTTTTGGTCAAAATGTCCTTAAAACAATTTTATACATGTAGTCTAAACCAAGTGACACTATAAATATCCTGAAAATTATCCATTTATGCGCTTTTTTAAAATCACGGTTTCGAACGTAGTCGGATACCTTAACATCATCTACACCATGCTGATTGGAAAATGTATTAGCTAAAATGTAAAATAAATACATTTTATACTATGATAATAAATACTTAAGTTACAAATAATGATTTAAATGTTTACTGATTTGCCCATTATTCTTGGATTGAAATTTGGTGAAGAAAAAACCTGACAGAGAGAGAAGCAGAACAGTGAATAATCGTCCCTTTGTAGGACTGATTTTATAAATGTGCAAATTGTTTTGGTATAAAATTTATTCAGCATCTAAGATTTCTTTTAACAAAATTTTTGGAGAAACTTAGTTTCAAAATTCCTGTTTCTTCCTACTGTTTTGTTTTAAACTTGTGACGTGTCCTATTCGCGGTACTTCAATAATTTCTTGGGGAAACTATTCTTTAACTGTGATTTTAGGTTAAAAACCACTTTCCATTAAGATGACTTGATTTTAGGCAAATATAAACACTACCTACAGTGGGTGGCCAAAATTGTGGACACTTTTTAAAATTGTTATGTTTTTTAAGTTTGCATGCCTATAGAAAACTTTACATTACACAAAGTGCTTTGTATTTTATATCATTTTAAGAGAATTTTTACTGAATTCAATATGTAAAGAAAATTCAAATATTTGCAACGCAGAAAGAGTTATGCGGCAATAACTGTCGATATACATTGGTAATGATGATAGCAGTAAGTTATCAGAGCTTAGTGAAGTTGCCTTTATTCTTTATTACAGCTCTAAATCGATGTTTCATTGAGCTGAAAATAGTTTGAAGCTCTTCCTTCGTTATTACATGATGGCAGGAAACAATTATATCCTCAATTAAGCTCCTTTTTATTTCATGTACCTTATTCGGACAAGAGTTTTCAAACGGTGCCACAAGTTTTCGATAGAATCGAAGTCAGGACTGTTTCCTAGCCAGCACAACAACGCAATGATCTTAGAACGGTACCAGTCTTTCAATTATTTTATTGTGTAGTAAGGAGCAGAATCTTGTTGAAAAGTAAATGAAGCATTGGCGGCAAATAGATCCTTGTTGGAAGGTAGAAGTTTGGGTTCTAGAATGGTGTCAATGCATTTTATGACATTCAGTGTTCCATCGATGATATGAGGGCGATCAATACCATCTGCTGATATGTGCATGACTAAATAATAAAACTATGTGGACACTTCACAGTTAACTGGATGCAGTCAGGATATAACGTTTCTGGTTTCTACGTCTTAAATTTCTTTTAGGCTATCACTACTGAAAAATGATATTTTATAGTTTGCTCCCTCCATATAACTTCTGAAAAATAATTATTTGTCCACTTAATGTGTTTCATTGCCCAATGTAGTTCCTTTTAGTGCTGCTGTAAATTGAGATAGGGCTTTATTCATGGAATTCTACCTTTTAGTCTTACATCTGCTAATCTACTCCTGGTTGTTTTTGAACTGACAGAAACACCAGTATCACTCAGATCACCTCTGATGGATGTCCATGAAATTCTTTTATCTCTGAAACATAGTATTTTTATTCTTCTGTCATCAACAGATGGGGTGCACATTTTTCGGCCTTCTGTTTTTTTTATTGAATTTGTCTCTTGACATTTTAAAAGAACGTTCAGTCTGCAAATGTAGTCATTGAACTACCCACTTATTATGTAGTTTTAACAAAGGAAATACAACTTTCTCGTCACACATGTGTTCAATCTACTCTTTTAATTGATGTCATTGCTTTTGACTATTTCATTGTTATCCTGGCCAGGAAGCAGTCCTGACCTCAATCCTATCGAAACCTTGCACGTCACCATTTAAAAACTCTTGTCCGAATGAGGTACCCATGAAATAAAAAGTAATTAATTGAGGATAAATTGTTTCCTGGGGCATCATGTAATAACGAAGGAAGAGCTTCAAACTATTTTCAGCTCAATGAAACATCGATGCGAAGCTGTAATAAAGAATAAACGCAACCTCAAAAAGATCCGTAACTCACTACTATCATCAATATCTAATGTATATTGACAGTTATTGTGCGGTATAACTCTTTTTGAGTTGAAAATATTTGAAGTTTCTTTATATTGAATTCAGAATTAAATTCTCTTGAAAATGATATAAAATACTTAGCATTTTGTGCAACGTAAAGTTTTCTATAGGAATACACAAACGTAAAAAACATAACAATTTAAAAAAGTGTCCACAATTTTGACCAACACTGTAAACCCTGACATGGGGGGGGGAGTGAGGTTAATCGTGAAATCTAGGAAAGTGAAATTGCGACTAGGAAGTCGTGCGGATTAAAATTAATATATTCGTCTTAGAAATATTAATTTTTCCAGTTTCCACAGGGAGTTGTGGAAGGAGTCAGCGAATTTGTACCAAGCTATCATGGCTCGAGAAGGACTTGTATAATGATACGATCCAAGATGAGTCCTTTTCAATAACCTCATAAGTTATATTAAGAATTAGGTTTTAAGATTGCTCCCAAGGTTAAGCAATAAAGTTCATAAGTGTTCATCAAATGTAATGAAGTATTAGATCTAAAATATATAAAAGTATCTAATTTTAAAACCTGAAACTTCTAAATTCCCTATCTGATTTCACTAAAACCTTTCCATTTTTTAAATTTGGTTTAAAAAAATCCCCTTTTAAAGATTGGGAAAAAAACTGGCCCAATTCCCAAGACGGCAAAAAAGGTTTTGTTTGTTACACAAAAAGGTTTCCAATAACCTTTGGGTTAAATTTTAAATTTAAAAGTAATTTTCAGGTGCTTTTTTTGGGCAAAGGAAAAATATTAAATTTTATTAAGGGATCTAAAAAGACCTTGGGGAACTTTAAAAATATCAATTTATGGGGGGGTAAACACACCGTTCTTTTAAAATAAAAAGGAAACCTCACGTTTTAAGTCGGGGGAGAAATACAAATAGACAATTCCGCCAAAAAAATTTTTTGTGACCACAAATTTAAAAACAAAAAACATAGGGTAATGTTTAAGCGGTTTTTGGCCCCGCCCTTCTTAAAGACAACGATAAATGGTGTTCCCCCGGGGACTTCCCCATCAAAACAAAGGTCTGGCATTACAAACGCCCCCTAGTCGCCTTTTAAACAATAATCGCCGGGCAAATTATCTCCCCCCCCTTTTTCCGGGCGATACTTGTTATGCTACAATCAAGCCCACTTCCTGACTTAGGGTCTGTGATGACTGTACGATCCTGCAAGGTCGACCTGGCAACATGTCAATCCTGGCGAATGTTAGTGGTGTGAGCCTTTGAGATTCTGTATGGCGTTCAGTATGACCTTCCTGAACCCAACAATTCCATATTCACATGACAGTCGCATTCCGGCTTTTGTGAATAACAATATTGCAAAGTGATAAAAGCACTCTCGACAGATCTCATTCCTGCCATTATCGAATTTAGACACGTGCTAGTAGCTATTTTGTCTTCTTATGTGAGGCATAACACGGCCTTCTCACGAGCAATCAACATTCAAATGCGATTTCTTAATGAGAAATCAGCTGCATAATTTTTCCGTATGTAGAGTTTAGATGCCTTTTCTTTCTCCGCCTTTATTCCACTTCACTTAATTAAGGTAGAAAACGCTACGATATATACAAATTATACGAAAAATAATTTGTGTTTTCGCAGTAAAGGTTTTAATAAATAAGTTAAAAATTTAACACATTCTAGATAAAAAAGGAAAGTTTGGGTTTAAAGGGAAGATATCCAAAAATATCTGCATTCTTGTTTGGAGTTTAGATCTTTCACATTCATTTAAAAGCTTTTGTATCAACAATATCACACAGTAAACGCGCGTGAAACAGATTTTTTTCTTGATTTATAGTATTTCTCTTGTGGAGTTCGCGTAGGGGCCTTGTGGTCAAGGTAATGGACTAGTGGCCTTCGTGTCATGAATTCGAGCCCAGTACAGCTGAAGACCCGTCATGTAGGGGAGTGATGCACGTTAAATCTGTTGAGAGCTCAAATGTCCTCAAATATTTAATTTTTAACCATGTTTTATACAATGATATAGGTTATAAATGTAATTATTCTTCTCATAAAAGGCGTTTTACTGTTTAATGTTTAAATGGTAAATCTGATTTCATATAGCAATTTGTTTACTTACATCATCTACAGAACTAATTTAAAAATTTTTAGGGATTTCTTCAAAATATAGCGCATTGTTAAACATAATATTCTTCTAACATCAAAATGGTAACAACAATTTACTTGAACATTTTTTGCTACAAATTTAAAACAATTCTTTCCCATTAAAAACATTACACTTCACTTTTTTAGAAATAATATCCAATGATTGGAAATTTTTCTGGTGGTTACTTTAAAAATATGCATAATAATAAATGGAAGAGACTCATCTGACTTAGTAAGGTAGTGTTTTTATGTTCATTACCACTCCCTATAAAGTAACACGAGAGTTGTGCTATCCCGGATCTGGAAATTCTGTACCCTGTCAAGTGATGAGGATGACACGTGAGCTGATATCCCACTCTCTCCAAGCTGCCTCACCACGCCAACGTAAAGACTGAGCTACAAGAGATTTAACGTGCATAAATCCCTCTACACGGCGGGTCTTCTGCGGATCGAGGTGCTCGAAATTATGACAAACCCGCCACGAGTTTGAGACCATAATCATTAGGCTCCTTTGGCCCGCAACATTGGTGACGGACCTCGTAACCTTGAACCACGGTCAAGTGTCGAGGACGATAACTGTGAGCATGCACCCTGTTCTCCTAATTTCCATATTTTGCCAACCTGAAGACTTATTTAAGCGCCCCTCTACGCGGCGAGTGTTCCTTGTCATCAGGGATCGAGACAATGACAACGCCGGTTACGAATTCATGACCATGACACCCTACACATTTAATTTAGAACATTTCTTTCTTTCTCTAATGGAGCTGTGGATTGGTATTTTTACCTTTGCAGACCTAGTTCATTCCCCAGGAGCAGATATCACTTTTTAGTGCGGCACCATGTAAGCGATACCAATTGCCGCAAGTAGTTTTGACGTTCAGAGGGAGGCAACTGAGCTTTGACGATACGAAAATGTACCAAGGAATTAATTTTTCCGAAAGCATCCAAGCCAAACGGGTATTCAAGGGATTTTTTAGGTATCGCATAATCATACGACATGGGCGATGTCGATTTTCAGCATTATGAAAATCCACCGCCTTGGGTCGAGGTCGAGACCGCAATATTAGGTGCAGAAGCCAGCGACAAACCAACTACGGCACTCAGCCGACAATTTAAAATAAGATGTGTGATATTAGATTTTTTTTAAATCTATTACAACTGTTAACTAATGTTTTTATTATTATACCTTCTTACGTGTTATTGACATTGCTCGAACTTCCTTACTATCAACTTTTTTGTACTTTAAAAGCCTTGGAATAGCCCATGATGCGATTAGAATTCATAAAAAAGGAACAAGGGCTCGCTTTTCTTCTGCTATTTACGAAGCAGAAACCAACAATTGAATTCCAACAAACTACCTAAAACGGTACTCACACAAACTCTTTTCGTTTCTCTGATATCAATCAAGTGGCTCTTCTTTCGAAGCGATTCCTTAATGTTTTCTATAGTATCAGCCATCTACAATGCTCCACTGATTTCGAAGCATTTCTCTGTGAAATATCACTAAATGTACCTCACTTTCGGAGCGGTTAATTCTTTCTCACACAATGCTTATTGCTGTTTCGTTTTGTTTTCATCTAGACATTTGATCCTATCTGGAATTCGCTCATCACTCAGACTAACTCTCTGCACAAAATTCCGGGGGAAAAAAATGTGGGATAACCATTCCCTTCCGGTTTCTATTCTTCCACGGCCACAGCACTATTAAGAACGGTTCTTGCCTTCCCTTGTAGAACTTTTCAAGTTGTATTTATGATTTTCCGATCGAGCACGTATTCCCGATTACTTAGGATTTACAGTGGGAAATATGTCCGCTAAAAAAGTATAAATAAATTTTACGACGCTCGACTATATATCAAAGGTTGATTTAAATTGTGCATCGCCCCATTGACTGTTTTGTGTTGTAAAGATACTAAATTGCCCATATAAATTCATTCATTGGAAATATTTATGTGCGTTGATCTTAAACATTTTTTCGTGGTCTTTAATGTAACAACTTACAAAAGGAAAGCAGAAGCTTCGTTATGCTATGCCTCTAACAATGAATTGTTCAGTTAACTCATTTTGGGAAGTATTAAATTTTTATTATATGACTAAACTGTAACGATTCATTAATAATAATTTCACTTCATGTTAAAAATTTGCTTTTTTACTAGTCATTTCATTTTAACCCTTTACCTACCGCCTTATGATTTACTGCAGTTTTTTTTCCCATGCAATGTTTTTTTTTTGAATCACTACATTGAAAATTAAGGAATATACATAAGCAAAAAATACTCAACTTTGGGATATTTAATCCATTAGAGCTAATTAATTAATTAAAGATATATTCCACTGTAAAATTAATTATACACACTGTTCACTTAAAATAAATAGTCAAATCGTTTTCTAAGGTCATTATTGACATACAAAAAAATAAGACACTTAACTTTTGACATTAATTATTTTTTCGGAGCAAAAATTACAAGCTTCGCAATCCGCTGAAAACGCAATTTCTGCTATAAAACTATTCGCCTTCTCCGCTAAAATACTTATCATAGTACCCGTGCTGCCAGAAATCTTGAACGAGTGGATTTAAAAGAATATTCCTGTTAAGTATCGGCAGAGTATTCGTAAAAATGGTTACTCTACGTAATTTTAAAGTGAGTGGTAATTATAAGTATCGTCGGTAGATAAAGGGTTAATTTTCGATCCCCTCTGAATCAATAGAAGGGAGATTTGTGACGAACCTCGTAATTTTGCATCAGGGCCAAGTTACGAGGAACGACATCTGAGCTGGTACATCCCTCTTCTAAGATTTATACCACGCCAACGAGAGGACTTTGAGCCACAACTCATTTACCCCTCTACACGGTTTATCTTTAAATGCACTAGATTTTAAACCCGTGATTCGACAATGCCGGCCTCAAATTTGTGACCATGACCACTCGACTTCCGCTGCCACTTTTGTCATAGTCATTTAACTTATCATTCCAAAAAAAAAAAGGATTGTGATAAAAAATTTAATTAATGAAATATATGGGAAATGTGTGGTGGAAGATAACTTTACAAGTATAGAGAAAGAAAGAATAAGCTAGATTGTATTTTTTCAATTGATTGAAATGTAAACAATGCTTTTCTGAACATAAAATAATAGCAATTTACACAACATAAAATAAAAACATTGGAAAAATTATTGCCAATTAGGGATCAGTAGGCCACTGGAGGTCCGTGAGAAATTTTCTGTGAAGATATCTGGGTGCTATGTCTACTGAACTCTCTCAATACATACCTTACGCCGTCTTCGGGACACCCATTACAGAACAGACGTATGTCGAAAATACCATTAACAACAATAGTTATCACAGTTTTCATAACAACACGTTTTTGTTGTCGTAGTTTAGTCGATACGAAAGCAGTTTTATTCTCGAGACTGTGTTTCTATACGACAATGACCGTTAAATTTTTATACCATTCACAACACCTCATTTGTGTAAAAAGGCATTCTCGTTTGTTAAAATAATTACTATAAAGTACCTCTATCTACTTTTAGTACGACCTTCCACACGTTGTAATTACCTCAGGCGAATCAAGAATCCATAAATTCTATTTTAAACACAAGTAGAATCAGATACAAGTTACAGGTATACCAAATTTTTAAAAAAATGGCTGTTTGGTAATAAGCTGTTTGGTTGTTATTGTTGTCTTGTCCAAGTAGTGCAGAGAAATTAAATGGCACCGAAGGCATCCGAGTGAGTGAGTGAATATTAACGTGCGTCGCACTGTTCAGCTACACAAGAGCTTTTGGCTACGGACCAAGTAATTTTGAACCATCAAGTGACGTGGACGACACCTGAGCTGGCACCCCCGAAGGCATCCAAAACGGCCCTTGATATGTCGAAAACCTTTGGTGAATAAAGCAGTTGATGGTCTATGGGGTTTGTGTCTCCGTTGTGGAGAGCTTAGCAAATATATAGAAAGACAATTAAAAATATGATTAGGAAAAAGTTGGTCAGTGAGGACAAGTATTGTAACTTGTTTGGCCTTAGGGAATATTTTCATCCCTTTAAAGTGTCTTGTATTAGTCTGGTTATGATGGTTATGCGGTTACAAGTAGAGTTTTCGAATGAAGTGCTTCTTAACTAGATGGGAGGGGCCGCGTAGCCGAGTGGTATAGGTATCGGATCGTGGCTTGACTTGTCACGAGTTCGAGCCCAGTACCACTAGAGACCCGCCGTGTAGGTCAGCGATGCATGTTAAATCTGTCGAGAGCTGAAACGTCTTCCAGTTGGTGTGGTGTGGTAGTTAGGAGAAGGGGGTGCCAGCTCAGGTGTCGTCCACGTCTCTTGACCATGGTTCAAAATTACGTGGTCCGTTGCCAAAAGCCCTCGTGTAGCTGAACAATGCGACGTTAATATTCAATCTATAGTATTAGAGATGTTATTTTGGAGGGTGAATGTTTGATGTACTATTTTGAAAGGCTCATAAGTGAATTTAAAGTTTAGTAAAAAGTGAATATATTTGTGTCATTTAAATTTTTTTACTGCAAGTAAAACTGCAACAAAAGCCCTCGTGAAGCTGTACAGTGCGACGTTAATATTCAATCAATTAACTAGATGGGAGGTGAGTTTGCGTCTGGCTATTGCATGAGGATCGGTAAAAGTAAGGCTATTTGAAAGTTGAGGGGAATTTCGGACCTCCATGGCAAGGTTATCAGCCTGCTTATTACCGAAATGTCATCATTGGCTGGTATCCATTGCAAAGTGCAAGTTCTTTGAGCTGCAACTGCTCTGTTTATAAGGGCAATTACATCCCTATTATCTGTTTGGTAATTATGATCATTAATTTATGCATGCCAATATTTTTTTTCCAAAACTAAAAACAAACTCTTAGAAATCTATAAAACTAAGAATTGCGTGGTTAAAAAGATAAAAGTGTTTACTGACCATGGATCTATAACGGCAAGTCTACCGTAAGATATTGTGGCCGGGGTAGCCAAGTGGCAATGGTCGTGAGCTCGTTGCCGGCGTTGAGGAATCGCAGGTTCAAAAAAACCTCATGACATTGAAGCTCCTTCTTGTAGAGGGATTGATGCATATTAAATTTATCGATGCTCAAAATCCTCCCGTTAGCATGGTGTGGAAGTTTGTTGAGAGGGTGCAAGTTTAATGTCGCCCTCGTCACTTGATCGAGGATAAAAATTACGAGGTCCATCACCAATATCTCATATTTCTTCAGAGTACGACATGAATTAAAATGAAATCAAGCCCGCATGGTATTTTTTTAAAAATATTCTACCTTATTTTATACTCATTAATATCTCCATTGCTAATACATTATATAGCGAACCTAAGTTCGTGTTAGTGTACGGGACAAAAAAATGAAAGAAGAGACAACACAAAACCTATACTTAACCTGTGTGTAACTAAAACACACACAATAACCTTTACTCCAATTAGTTCCAAATATAATTTGTGTGTGGTAGCAAAGAACTAATGGGAGCAAATTATTCCTAATTAATAGTAACAGAAATACGGACACATGGGTTATCCACTCTGGATACTGAAAATAAGACATCAAGGCCCATAATAATAATCCAAAAATATAATTCTAGCAGATATAACTCAAACTAGCACTAACAACATCTTAATTCTATATGTTCCACTTCGAATTCAATTCATTTAACTTTAAATATAGAAACTTTCATTTACTTTTTACTTTACAGAAAAGAGAGGTTCTTAAATTAAACAATTTACCGAAAGTATTTACCCTTGAGGATTAGTAGAACTCGCAAAGAGAGCCCGTTATAAATAATTCCTTCAATACTAATATTCATACAGATTCTGTAAAATAATGTAGCAAACAGTTTTTTACCATTCATTGAACCCAAAATGCCATCAATGTTATTGTTTTTCGAAAATAAGAAAATGTTTCTTTCTGAAAACAGAAGAAAATTGCTCATTTTTCAATCCCTGATGTATATAGTTTACCAAATCCTCCTACACTAAAAAAGCCTTCATAACAAAGACATCCGGCGTTAGGGTTCACTTGCATGTTGACTTCGAGCTTAGCATTTATTTAATGGTTTCTGAAAATGATGTGCTTGTGATTTTTGAATCTTTGCGACTACTGTTCTTTCGTTTCTTCCTCTCAAATTTAGATTCGCTTTTGGATTCAATTGTAGCGCTAATAGAAGTAATTTTTTCCCCCAATACTCTTTTTGTGATCGATTCCGAAATAATTTTCACGCAATCTGGCATCACGCAAAATGTTTCAATTTCTAGAATTATTTGCCGAGAAAAAAATTGTTGTTATTTGTTTCAAAGAGAGTAAAATGAAGACATTTTCTCAGGCTTTTATATTCTTTACTTTACTTTATTGAAATAAAGTATTGCTTAAAATAACTGGTTTTCTCTAAAAAAAAAGTTATTGATGATTTAAAAACACTCATATTTCTAGAAACATTATATGAATTTTGAAGAAGTTATTGAATTATCTGCAGAATAAGTATTGTATTATTGTTTTTTCAAAATAAGAAGAAGAATTTTTAACTAGCTAGTTCTAAGTCTCTACACACACATTTTTGTCGAAAATGTGAAATTTTTTTGTGTATGTTTTTATTCCATAACACACCAAATAGTTAATACACGGACACACTCGCATATAGGAATGTAAAATACCTGTTCACACACACACACACAACATTTTCTTCATAAAAATATTGATTCTGCATTTGCATATATTATTTTGTACGCTTATACATATCAAAACGTACATAGTATATGTAATAATGCAAATGCATAAAATATGAATAAAAGACTTATAAGACATTCAATAATAAAGCTTCTAAATTCCAGAATGGTTCTTAAATTTTATATATAACATATTTTTCTTAAATGATATGACATATTTCTAAAATACGATTGGTAAAAATTAAATCTGACTAGAGCAGATTGTAAAACACATATGGTGTGCATAAGGTTAAATTCTTTATAAATCGCATACATTAAAATGTATTATGCGAAATGCACAAGATATTTTTAAACTTGAGACAATAAATCAGTCATTAATTTTTGATAATCGAACACGAACTGCAACTTCTAAGACACATGTTATAATAACTGTTCCCAGGTAAGGTAATAAGTTTTAATTGTCGACTTCTGTAACCGGTTGATACTCAAAACAAATGTTTTCAAAGTGTTCGGGAAAATTGTAAATGTGGTGTGGAAACTTAAAAAAAGTAAAATTTAGCGATAGCCATGAAATTGCGAAAAAGGGGGGTCGGAATCCCCTGGGGAACACGTAAGTCAGTAGAAACGTTGCGTATGCAAATATTAGGAACAAAAAGTCAGAAGCGTTGAGCGTACCAAAACGCGTGATGTGGCGCATGCTGCTCAACGTAGAATGAAATGAAGGACGGGACCAATTCCCATATTTCTCGCAAGTCCGTGGTCAGTTCGTGAAATTGGCTAGAAAGAAATCATCTGGATGACTTCCCCGTGGAAGAATGATCGGAAAGGGAGGAGGGGCTACTGTCACCAGTGTGCTGCAGAGTTCGGGAAACAACAAAGTGTGTTTGCGCGCTTGGAAAGCGTTCCAAACCAATTTAAACTGTTAGAAAGGGTTGTGTGGCCCCCGGGGCACAACTGCGGGGGATACGTATATCCTCCTCAGGCGAAAAAAATTCGACGGGGTCGCAGCCATTGCTCAGAAACTCGACAGCAACAGGTCGCAAAATGTAGCGGTTTACTGGCCGGGGATCGGGGCCGTTCCCCCCCCGTCCGAACGCCCTCCCGTTGGAAGATGGCCCCGAAACCACCGTTTACAGTGGGACAGAGAGCACAAAAACTGGACAGCGATCAATGGAGTGTTTCTCTTTACGGATGAGAGTCGGTTCAGTACCGAAGCGATTCTCAACGCATTTTTGATTTGGAAGATCGGGACCCGGTTTTATCCCGTAACATCAAGGAAAAGACATCGTTGGTGGTCCTGGGTTCTTGTCGGGGTTTGGCATTTTGAACGGCGGAACTGGGCCCCCTTTTTCGACAGAGGGTCTGTCGGGGATCGCTTTGTAGGAGGTACTTTTTCCCCCACCCATTTTTTGGGGTGCCTTTGGGCCCCAACTTCATCTTTATGGATGACAATGACGCCACATCCACTCGCGGAGGGCGCAAAGGGAAGATATCCTCGAATGGATTGGCCGCGTCCCCCCAGATTTAAATCCCATCGAACATGTGGGGGGATGCTTTGGGGGACGGGGCCACCCCCACATCATCCGGGTAAAACCCAAAAGAATCCCCAGATGTTGATTGAGGAAGGGGCCCCCTACCTAAAGAAATGTTCACCAGCTGGTTCTGGTATGGGAGCGGTGTAAACAACCATTGTTGTGGGGAGGGTATACCATAAAGGAACATCTGCTTGTTGTTCTTCCTTTTGGGAAAAAAAATCATGAGCCCGCTATGCGTTTAAACTTGTTTTGTTTGATTCCATACCGTATGCGTTGTATTCCTTTTTTTAGCGCCGTGCCGTCCCTTTCGTACAAAACTTCCCTCATTTCAGAATTTTATGTCTCTCAGATGATTTTCGTGAAGTTATGGCAAAAAAACCCCCTTGTTGCTTAAGTTTTGCACACCAGTGTAGAAGAAGCAGTACTAAAAATTTTGCCCTTTTTATCTTTATATGTTTCGAGAACGGGGAAATTTGCAAAAATTCAAAGAAATTTTATTTGTTCGACAGCTTTGTTTCCGCTCTCTAGAAAGGAAAGTATATGCTGTGCAGCACGACATATTTTAGGTATGTTATTTCTAACTGATATACAACGAGAAAGTACAATTTTGGGATGTTTAGGGGAAACAAAATACTCAAAATATATAAATGATCGATATCCCAAAAAAATTTTCCTTTACTTTTTTTCAAGATGCCGTCCCTTTGTAACCCTGGCGTAAGTTAAGATTTTTAGGTACTTAAGTACTATATCGTTGAGACCAATTTTGCGAAATCAGAAAAGATGACCAAAAATCAAAAGAAGTCGCAAAATGCTGTCATGGTATGTACCAACAAGATTAGATGCATAAGAATAGTTTTCCACAATTTCGTATCACGGCATTTGGCGTGATGTGTGTGTGTCGAAGGTATAATTAATACGTAAGTACCGATTTTTGTAAACACCATGAGTAACTATGGGAGTAAAAACAAAATTAATGCGAGATTCTCATATAAAATCCAACGCAATTTTTAGATAATTTAGTATTTACTATCTTTCACGTATTTCTTTAAAAAATTGTTCTATAAACGCTGCTTCAACTCATTAACTGATAAGCAAAATGACTTTAAAATGCAGTTCGTTTGATTTTAACGGATCCCCTTTGCTTCATATGATCGATAAATGATTTTCAAAGGTAACAGTTTGATGAAAAACTTCATTTTATTAACACTCTTTTAAAAGATTCACTTGTATGTAACGGAATCTTTGAACTCAATTTTTACCCACTTTAAAAGGTCAGATTAATTCGAAATTTTTTCACTTGTCAGGACCGATGATAGCTGGCTTAATTTAATTTTTCTTCCATTTTTCTATTCCGGGATCATCAGGATTAACGATTTCCCATTTTCGGATTAATCTGCATCTGGCGACTAATTCCAGATCCCATTTCCAGATTTGGCAACTAAAAGATTAAGTTACAACTTAGTTCGCTTAACTATAAAAGCGAGTTCTTTAAATTTTTTAAACTATAATTTATTTTATTCATAGAATTCTCTGATCTGATAATAGTTTTAAAAATTACTTAAGCCAGCGTTTCTGAAACTGTGGTACACGCTTCCCTTGGGGGAAAGGCGTGATACCCCTATGTGGGGGACGCGATCCTATTGAAAAGTTGAAGATAAAAAGATTTAAGGTATCCGACTTCGTCCGGAACGGTGATTTTAAAAAAGCGCATAAATGGATAATTTTCATGATATTTAGTGTCAGATTAGAATACATGTATAAAATTGTTTTAAGGACATTTTGACAAAAAAAATAATTTAAATACAATATTTCGGCAAAAAATTAACTTAGAATAACCTTTTTTCAAAATTTTCTCCTTTTGTGAAAAATGCTTCTATATTATATTAATATTTTGCCTGTATATAGCTCAGACCTCTGTACAGAAGCTCAACTATGATTTTTGAAAAATTCTCATTATTTTATTATTTTCACAGTTACAACCCATTGAAATAATTTTATCGGCGTTTTTTTTTCTTAAAACTTCTCCCCTCTGTTGCCGTAAAACATGGATAAACCCACTCTAAGTTATATATTTCAAAAATTCTAGTTGAGCCTCTGTACAGAGGTCTGAGCTATATACAGGCAAAATATTATTATAATAGAAGCATTTTTCACAATAGGAAAATATTTTGAAAATGGTTCATTCTATGTTCATTTTTTGTCAAAATATTGTACTTAAATAATTTTTTATTGTAATGCTATTCTTTAAACAACTTTGTATACATTTTCTAATCTAAATGACACTAAATGTCATAAATATCCATTTATACGCTAATGTAAAATCACGGTTCCGAACGTAGACCTTAAGATAAGTATTAAATTACTGAAAGGAAGCAAAAAAAACTTTCTGACATAATAAAAATTTAATACTAATATAATATATTTATAAATGTATTAGTACTACACAATATTTTTGAAAATGAATTTATCAGTACTAAATTAAAAAGGAATTTAATAATTACTAGTGCTTCCCATGGGCACAAAATTTAATACCGTAAAATCCGGCGTATAACGCGCACTTTGAACACAAAAATGTTATCAAAATATAAGGGTGCGCGTTATACGCCGGGTATAAAAAAACGATAGCTTTAAAAATAACAGAAGCGATGAGCATAAGCAAATTTTTACTTTTACTCATATCTAAATACTGTTTATTAAATAGAACTGATATACCTTATGAACTAAAAGAGATCTAGTTCTAGAAATATACTACTATTTCAAAAGTCTGGCATTATTTCTCGAATAAATGATTTCAAAACATAAGAACGTTGTATACAAAATTTCAGATTTCTTCTTAAAAAGCGTGGTGCGCGTTATACGGCGAACATACCTGAAAATTAAAAAATGCAGCTTGAAAGAATTGGTGCGCGTTATACGCCGGATTTTACGGTACTTATCTTGATAACTTGTATGTTTTATAATTAAGGTCGTACTGTACATTTAGGGCCAAAGTTATTGCATTAAATACATTGTCATTGTATAGGGGGAGGGGGTAGCGATGAAAATAATGATTGAATATTGGGTCTCAAATATCTAAAGTTTGAAAAGCATTGACTTAAGCTATTGTGCTACAAAAACATTCTTTTATATGCCCTTTTTGTTAGAAAGGATTACTTTAAGCTAATAGCTGGTTAAGGAAAATCAGTCATTATTATCTAAATGACATAGATTATATAAATGGAGGTAACAGGAATTAGTTATGAGTGCATATCTTTGAAAAGATACCATCCATCGATCTGGAACAATCCTTTACGCAAAGAAGCGTAGTACAGTCGCTGAACTAATATATTCAAAAACAAAACCGTCAAAACATTGTTTTTAGTTTCCAGACATCAGTAATGCTAAAATGATAAGCAATGAAGATGGATTAATTCTGATTAACAATCAATGTTTTGATTTCACATGAACGTGAAACAGATAATGATAAGTGTTCAATTATACACAGAATATGATTTATGTTATAGCTAAAAGAAAGAAAACTACTTCACTGTGTAGTAAAAAGAAGCAAAATTAAATATTTAAATACTTAAATTAAAAGAAAGATCCTGTTGCATTAAGATGTACGATCAATCAGGGTAGTCAACACCCAGACCGCTTAGATATCTTAACTGGAATTTAAAAATAAAGCCAAAAATTTTTCATTTTACATGAATACACACACACAGATGCACACAAATATGAATTAATTTGGTTGAACCTTAGTAATATGACATTTTGTTGGATGGAATCAATTTCATGCAGTCGTCTAGGCATGAGTAGGCTTGGTTCTTTTAAATCCACGTTTATTTAGTTACGTAAAACAAACACTTACAAAAACATAAAACAAGTAGAAGCACACAAAACAAGGCATCAACACTCGTGGCTTACATGATGTTTACAAAAGCCGCCTTTTCTCGCTCCCGAGATTTCCTATATTTATACTCATGATCAGCCGAAAGCTATTAAAATCATATGATTTCCGGTAAAAGCATTTCTGATTGGTCCAGTACGCAGCTGATGCAAGATTGCATCCTCCTGCTTTAACAAGTAATATAAAAAAAAAATTCAAGTCAATTCCTACTCAGTTCAACAAAGAAATATTTTATTTTAGCTACTTTTTATTAAATAGTTATAATTAATATAAATATGTATATACATATGACAAAATCACAGTATTAAGTGATAATTAAATTTTATTAATTATCATTAAAGTATCGTATTGTGTTATCCATAACAATCGTGCGTATAAAATTTTAGTTCAACTGAATGCTTTAAAATGTGAGAAAAAAAATCTTTTAAAGTTTTGATCCAAGTCGCTAAAAATGAAACCAACGTGGTTGTATCTGTAATTATTTAAATAATTAGTTTCAGTCAATTAATTTTAATTAACTATAATTAAATCATCGTATTTTTACCCAAAACAATAGTGTATAGAAAATTTCAGCTCAAACGAGCGCTTTAAAATTGAGAAAAAAAAACTTTTCAAGTTTTGACACAAGTCGCCAAAAATGATGCCAACGTGGCTGTATTTGTAATTCTTTAAATAATTAATTTTAATCCTTTAATTTATTATAAATTAAATTACTATATTGTCATCCAAAATAGTCATGTATATAAAATTTCAGCTCAATTGAGCGCCTTAAAATATATTTTATTAACAATTGAAAATTCCACCAAGATAAATAAATAAATACATATATAGATAGTGTGAGCTATAATAGTAGGAGAATTGAAAAACGCTGAAGAGTTTCACTTTTTAGCAGAAGGTTATGGTTATTTCCCATTACGTGGGTTAATTAGAAATTAATTACCACGCTATGTCTTGAAGAGCTCAAGAACATTATGAATAAAAATTTCTCGAGAAAAAATTTAAAATGTAAGCGAATTATTATCTATACATAGAGAGAACAGTGAATCACTCATTCATTCATTCACTCACACACACTCATTCATCATGTTATCTACAGAACTATTAAACCTACAGACTTAAAATTTAGTAGACGTGTGTTCCTTTCATGAAGTAGTGATCTGCTAAGAAAGGGTTTTGCGAAAATCGAATCCCAAGGGGTTTTACGATGGTTTTGTTGAAAAAATTCCCTTTTATGAACTACAAAGCCTACAACTTTGAAATTTGGAATACATGTTACTTTTCATGAGCAGAGATCAGCTTCAAAATCCAACCCACAAGGGGGTTAGGCGGGAGTTATAAATTTAAAAAATACATTTTTTCAGCTATTTGGCCTAAGGCAAAGCTTTTCAATGTTTGCGACCCAATTTTCAATCATAATTTTCATCGCGCCCTCTCCGTATAAAGCAATGTATTGAATGCACTAATAATGTACTTTGAGCTATACCTACAATATGATTTTATTAATAAACTGCTCAAATTGTCAGTATAAGTATTAAATTTTATATATAATTTTGTATATGACAAGCCCATGGAAGTCACTACTAATTATTAAACCGGTTATTAACTTAGTGTTGATAAATTATCAACTACATTGTGCAGTACTGATACATTTATAAGCACCATAAAATCCTGCGTATAGGCGCATATATTAAGATGCAATTTTTAATTTTTAAGTATATTCGTCGTATAACGCTTACCCCTTTTTTCACGAAAAAAACTGAAATGTATGTATGCAATGTTCCAATGATTTGAAGTCATTTATTAGAAGTTTAATATCAGGCTTTGAAAAACAGTGTACGTATAGAACTACAATTCTTTTTGAGTTCATAAGTTATGTATATTTCTTTTAATATGATATACGCGTAGAAATCTATTTTTTCTTATGCGAATCTTTTTTTTTACTGTTAAAGCTATCATTTTTATACCCGTACTTAAAACGTGCACTCGTAAATTTCAATTTTATTTTTTGTGTTCAATGTGAGTGTTAAACGCCGGATTTTTTGGTATACTATATCAGTGTAAAGGTGTCAGAATGCAATTTTTTTTTGCTTCTTTTCAGTAAATTAATAATTTTTTTAAGACCTTTTTTCGACTTTTCGATATGCTCACACCTATCACGCCCGCCTAGGGGGCATGCTCCATAGTTTGAGAAACGATGATCTAAGACTTAAAATTTGGCAAATATGATTTTTATTGAGAAGAAATATGATAAAATCTTTTTTTGTTTACTTTTAAATTCATTTAAAATTAGCTTCATTAAAAACTTCTTTATCCTTCAATCTGTACTGTTTTATTTTTCAATATACCCGTTTGAAGCACGGTATACAGCTAGTAATTAATAATATTAAACAATATAAAATAAACAATACAAACAAATTAATAATAATTTTTTAAGCCAATTCCTACTTAGATCAAAAAAGAAAAATTTTATTTTAGCTACTTTTTGTTAAATAGTGACAATTTTTATAAATATGTGTATACATAGGACAGAATCACAACATTAAGTGGTAATTAATTTTTATTAATTATCATTAAAGTTTAGTATTGTCATCCAAAACAATCGTTTATATAAAATTTCAGTTCAACAGAATAATTTAAAACGTGAGAAAAAAACCTTTTCAAGTTTTCATACAAGTTGCCAGAAATGATGCCAACGTGGCTGTATTTGTAATTCTTTAAATAATTAGTTTTAATCAGTTAATTTTTATTAATTATAATTAAATTACTTTATTGTGATCCAAAATAATCATGTATATAAAATTTCAGCTCAATTGAGCACTTTAAAATGTATTTTATTAACGATTGTAAATTCCACAAAGATTAGTAAATAAATAAATATATAGAGAGTGGGAGATAATAGTAGGAATTGAAAAAAAGAGGAAGTTGTTTAAAAAAACACATTTTACTACATTTATTTCTTTGCGAGTTTTTATTATTACCGACGGCATTGTAACTCATCTGATTATTTAGTTATTTTAACAATTCAAGCAACAATACATTTACTCTGTTAAAACTTATACAAAATAGCTACACAAAAGCCACGGTTATTTTAATTATATTGTTATCTTGAAATTTTTTTTAGTTTAGTGTCAGAGAACAAAATGAAGCTGTTATTTAATTCATACGTTTTTGCTAATAAGTTTTTGACAATGATGGGGTCGTTGTTTGGTGCGTTTTCTGCGCTGCCTCTTTGGATCACATCAATGTGCTGCAAGTGATGTATCACTGCGAGATATTTTACATGTTTTATTCCTTTGGATGCATCTTTTTACTGGAACACTTCAAAACTGAAACTCCAAAATATAAGTTTTTCATGACTAAAACATTGACGACGGAATCATTGTCTGCTGAGTTTTCTGTCATGCTTCTTTGGACCATCAATATGTTGCAAATGATATATTACTACACATGTCTTACATGCTTTATTCCGTTGGATATATCCTTTTTCTGGAACAATGCAAAAAGTGAACTCCTAAACTGAAAAATAATGCTAGCACAGGAATAACACTTGATTGCAGTGTCCAGCCTTCTAAAGCTGAAGCCCTGTGTTGCCAACGATGACTTTGAAGACTTCAACCACGCCATTGAAGATGAATAACTGAAAGAAAATCCAAATGCCAGCACTATGATCAGCTAATAAAGCTTCCTGCCAATATACAGTGCTGTGATGATGTATCCATAGTATATAGTGTTTCCTCCAAAAATTACCAATACTGAAAAGAGCTCCACAACCCTCTGAAAGATGCTGCAAATAAATTTGGAACATCAAAAAATGCAAGGATTTCCAGGGAATCATCAAAATCATCCAGATTGCTTCAATTATGAGAAAATGATTCCCATCGTACATAGTAGCACATATTTCAAGAATGGGAACAGGAATTTCAGTGCTACGATGGCTACAGAATATTACAGAGATAGTGACTCTTTATTACAGAGATAGTGACTCTTTATTACGGAGATAGTGACTCTTTATTACAGAGATAGTGACTCTTTATTACAGAGATAGTGACTCTTTATTACAGAGATAGTGACTCTTTATTACTGAGATAGTGACTCTTTATTACAGAGATAGTGACTCTTTATTACAGAGATAGTGACTCTTTATTACAGAGATAGTGACTCTTTATTACAGAGATAAAGACTCTTTATTACAGAGATAGTGACTCTTTATTACAGAGATAGTGACTCTTTATTACAGAGATAGTGACTCTTTATTACAGAGATAGTGACTCTTAATTACAGAGATAGTGACTCTTTTATTACAGAGATAGTGACTCTTTATTACAGAGATAGTGACTCTTTATTACAGAGATAGTGACTCTTATTACAGAGATAGTGACTCTTTATTACAGAGATAAGACTCTTTATCAAAGAGATAGTGACTCTTTATCAGAGATAGTGACTCTGACTTTTTTGTCAATAGCTTCACCTCAATAGATTTCAAAAATTATTGTGAAAAATTTTGGCTTTCAATAAAATAGTTTAGCCCATTTGAATGTATCGCTTTTATATCATTTAGGAAAAGAAAGTTTTGTTTTTAGTACAGTAATTTTCAGTAGATTTATAGAAAATATAAATTAATGCAAGACCACAGTTTATTGTTTTGGATTATTAAATGGGTGCAATAAAATCGAATCAAATTCTTACAACATTTGAAAAAAATCAGAAAAAATGTTGATGAATTTACTAAGTAAAAAGCATTAGTAAGATGATAATAGATATTTTGTAAGAAATATTAACGTATAAATGAAAAGTTATGGACCATCCAATTTGGGGAAAATATAAAATGTTTAAGATTGGAGGAAAATTAATAAACGAGGTATAAAAAATTACGTATAATTTTTTTTATTGAATAAAAATTGAAAGTTTGTTTTACTAAAAAATATGATTTAACTTGTGACAAATAATTTTCTCTATTTTATTTAATTAAATTTTAAAACACTAATTGTAAGAAAAATTTAATGTTTGAAGTGATTTTCCCAGAAAAATAATATCTATTCACATAACTTATAGTTAATTGTGTTGTGTTACTTTAAATATTTAAGTAGAATCTTTTACCTGGTCTTTCATAGTAAGGTCATAATGAATGTGCATCTGTTTTGGTTAAACATACAAAGTCTAAATAATTCCAGTAATTCGCAAACAATTCTTTAATTTCATTTATTGTCTTTAAATTGATGTGGAGGAACGCGTTTTCTTTTCATTAAGACAAAAAGAAAATTGGTTTGCTTAACATTTTCCCAAAAAGTAAAGGTAGGAGAAATACTTGAGGTGGAAATCAATCAAATAACTATAAGATGTTGGTATACACGGTGGTTTAACTAAAATCCAGAATAGCTTTTAAGCCCAAGAAAATATTTCTTAGCGTACTAAGTTGCTCAAATAATAGTATATATTAGAATGGTTGTGTAAGTCCTGTAATTATACATTTATAATGATAATTCCATAAAAATTTGATAATCTCATTAAATAATAAAATCAATAGTACTTAATACAATTAATATTTGAAGTGGTCAAAGGTAAATATTAAATCAAATGCACGCTGGAAAAAACCGGTATTATATATTAAAATGTGCAGATTTCTATACTTTAATACTGGTTGTTAATAATTAATACTACCGCCTTCAGTAAATTGTCCCCTAGAAATTAAATAAAGTTAATAAAACAAGAGCACCTTTTTTCAATAACTGTTAAATATTTTAGAAAAAAGGGAAAATTTCAGAATGTGCTTTATAATGAAATGTGGCGAATGATTTTAAAAAATGAAAGAAAAATTAAGAAACGATAATTCAGAATAATTTCCAAGCAATTATGACAATTTTTCCTAAAACATACGCAAAAAATGTTTTTGTACCAAATAGATTAAAGAAAAAACACTCTTACTCTCAAATTATCTGTAAATTCCTCTTATTTCAAATTATTTTTTATTTATGTAGAAATATAGCTAAGGGTAATGAACTAATATATATATATATATATACTTCTTCACTTTTATTTTATATTACTATATATATATATGTTTAAGCATTAATAATTATTAACATGAGTCTTTTTTCGACTTTTCCACAACTTTAAAAGAAATATTGTTTTGAAATGAATAATTGATACCTTTGCCTGTTATGAAAAGTTAAAAACTAATTACTGTATTTTCGAGTTCCTCAAATTAACTATAATATGCAGATTCCAATTCATTTTTGGCAAATTTTTTACAACCAAGACACTTTTTTTCTATTTTGAAACAGAAAATAGTGCGAGGGGGATAAATGTGATGAACAGGGTAAGGAAGCGATTCGAACTTTAATTTATATTGATTTTGGTCATAGGAATAATGGATGTGTGAACTGTGGTGCATTGTCTTAAAGAAACAAACATTCTTTTTAGCCAAATGTAGTATTTTTTTTTATTTCATCACACATAATACTTTTAATTCACATAGTTAAATGTTTTTTTTTATTATTATTTTGAAAATAATTAATGAAAATTTTTCCACGCTTATCTCTAAATACTGACGCCATGACGTTGATTGCAGATGCCTTCCTAGGAGTTGATTCTCCCCTTTAGGCCAAAGTTTTTACTGCTGCTTCATTTCTAGTGTGACGGGATGGAACCATGTTTCCTCCATGGTTGTAAATCGGCGAAAAATCCTCATTATATATATATATATATATATATATCGAACAAGAATCGTATACCAAGTAATAATTAAAATTGTTGATGAACGTGTTACAAAAAAGTAGTAAAGTTATAAATAGCAATACGTGTCCTTAATCCAGCGTAATTCTACCAGGGGGGTGCAAGCATATCAAAAAATCGAAAATAAAAGATTTTAAAAAAATTATTAATTTACTGAAAGGAATCGAAGCAAAATACATTCTGAGGTAAAAAAAAATACACATTTATAATGATATAATATACTTATATAAATGAAACAGTACTGCACAATGTCTTTGATTATTAATTCATCAATACTTAGTTAAGAACAAGTTTAATAATTACTAGGGACCCATGAGCTTGTCATATGCAAAATTTAATACTTATCTTGCTATTTCATACAGTTTATAATTAAAGTCGTATTGTAGCTTTAGCATTCAAATACATTATTAATGAATTCAATACATTACAAAGAACATTATTATTGAATTTGTATGGAGGGAGAAGGGGGACTAAGAAAATTATGACTGAAAATTGGGACGCAAACATTGAAAGTTTGAGAAGCACTGCCTTATTTTATCTCTACTAATTTTAAGTCAGTATTTGTTTTGAAAAACATAAGACAACTTTACAAATTCTTATTCAACCACTTTCAAATTTAAAAGTCTTTTAGATTTAGAATACTTTCAAAAACTCCTCAGCGTACCCTACATTAATCTGAATTAATAATTATTATAATCTCGTATTATATATTAATTTAAGCTCTTCATTGAGTTAAAGTTTATATCCCCATACGGTATAAACTGCTTCAAAAAAACAATCTTTCACTGTCCATTTTGAAGATTGATCCATTGTAATCCCCATAGCCATAAGGGTTACTGGAGGTAAAGCAATTTTCACAAATCACCACATCGACGATATGCCACTTCTCCCAGGTTCAACAGTGGATCGGACATGCTTCAGTTGGTTTAACCGATTTCACCACTTCCAGGAAGACACAATTCGTTTCGAATTCGAACTCGGTTTAAATCCGGCACTGTGCCGCATGTCTCGGAACTAACGAGAGAAGTCCTCACTGCGTCCTTGCGAAGGCTGACCTGCTTTGGGCGAAAAAAAAGTAGTAATAATTTCCCAAATAAAAAAAACCTTGACAACTAGGAAGAAGGGAGAACACACACAGAAACAGATGTGACCGCCAAGTCATCCGCACGCGTGCGTTTTTTGAGAAAAAACGACATCGAAAAAAAGACTTTTCCGAGAAGTGAACATCTTTGTTGTGCCCTAGTCACGGAACAGTGTGAAAACATTTCATGCTGTAGGAATTAATTATGACTTTGCATTGGAGTGAGGAACATACAAGCAAAAGCCGCCTTTTGTTTGGTTTCGACTTGAAAATGGTCAACACCATATTTGCACGAGTTAATTATTAGTAAAAAATTACGAGTTAATTATTAGTAGTGTGTGTGGGAGAGAGAGAGAGAGAAAGAGCTATAGCCCTTAAGTTATTTTTAAATTTTGTTAATTAAATGTATAAAAAAACTTTAAAAAGTATAGTGCTATTTTCTCCATTAACTTTTACTTACAAATATTAAACAACTAGACCTTAAAAACAAAACAAGATCTAAATATTTATCTTTATTTAACACTTTAAGGAGCCATTTTTCTCTATTAATGTTAAATATTTTGGTGAATGAGATTGCTTTATAAAAAGAAATTCTGATTTAGCTTATTACCTAAAATTATATATATATATATATATATATATATATATATATATATATAATTTTAAGATAACTTTTTTGGCGGGAAGTATGTTTGCCACCTCTTACTGAGAGGTATTCAACGGTAGGGCAACTTATGTTTTGCATTTTTCTCTGTATAGCATTACAGAGAGAGCTGGCGTAGCTAGTTCTGAGTGGACCCTGTATCAAAATTCCTTAGGGAGCCTTTTTTTAGATATGAGAGCCCTGTTAGTGGAACTTTAGTCACACGTTGGGGCCCCTGTAACTTGGGGGCTCCGTATCATTGATACGGCTGATACAGCGGTGGCTACGCCCCTGAGAATTACATAACATTTAAAAAACATAATTTGCAAGTACTAATATCTGCAAAAGTGATTACAAACTGAATATATTTTCTATCCAAAATTTTAATATTTTAACATATTATTGTCCATAAAATTTCAGAAAATGGGGATCAATACTTAGTGGAACATTGAAAGTTATGCAAACGTATTTTGTTCTCATATACTTTAGTAGAGTAAAACGGCAACGTCTAAATATTTTTTGTCAAGTTGTCTTATGGTCTCCAACTTTATAGTCAGTCTTACGTCATCTCGAACAATTTTCTTGTTGCTCAGTAATCTTTAAGGTCGTGTTAATGACTTAAAAATCCAGAAATCTTTTGTCGTGTTAGCCGAAGTAGCAGCATAAATATTAGGTGAGAAAGTAGCTGTTCACAGACACTTAAAAAAATGATGAAGTTGATGGGAAGTATACTTCCCACCGCTTTATAAAAAGTTAAACAAATTATATTAAGACTTTTTAGTTTGAATGGTATAGTAAAAACAAAGCACTACTTTTGTGAAATTAAAAAAAAAATTGAAAATAAATTGAGAAATAGAGTAAATAAATTTAAGTTGCATTTCAAAACAGATTCAGGATCCATTTATTGACTGTATCTAAATAAAGAATTGACATATTTCAAATTAAATCTGCAACTAAACTTAAAATGGCTGACTACAATCGGAACCGCTATTTTGAATAAAGCGCATAAATGAATATTTTTTTTTAAATTTAGTATCACTTGAATTAGAACATACATATAAAACTGTTTGATGAATATTATTACAAGAAAAAATAATTTAAATATAATTTATTGCCAAAAAATGAAGACTTAAATTAAGCCATTAAAGTTTTCTTTAAAAATTTATTTTGAGTATAACAACTTTTTTTTTTACAAAAAAAATATACAATGAGAGGCAACAAAAATTTCGTTAAAACCATTAAATCAAAGATTTTCTTATAAATCGTACCATGTGCCTCCTTTAATTGATAATATATAAATATCTATTCTTTCAAAGCTCCTTTTTTCTTTTTGAATTTCAGTTAAAAGTGAATACAGCAGAAATCGCTTAACATGAAACTGAGAGGACTGAAATACTTTTTCGTGTTAAATGATACTGCAGAAAAAAAAACATATAATCAATAAACTTAAGCTTATTAGAGTACATTTTATTTACATACATATGTATATATGCATGCATTTAATAAAAATCAATGAAACAAAAACATTCACCAGGACAATGAAATTTAATACAAAATTTTCAATTTTTTTTGAAAAACAAAACATTTATTGAGTTTTTGGAAAATAATCTGATATTTTTCTTTGCATAGTCTTTTTTTTAGTATCAAATTGTCAATAAATCGTTCTATGTCACCCATTTTGTTATTCATTTCACCATTGGAATGGGCGTCTAAATAACTGTGAAAATTATTCATGGTGTTCCTCATTTCGGATGACGTGGGAACAGGAGCTGCATTATTCATTTCATTTTCGTCATCGGAATCAATGATATTTTTTTTTATCTTTGAGCAAATTCCAAAATGTGTTTGTCTACCATAATTGGATCTTGTGTATACATATTATCATCATCATCCACTACTCATCTGAATTCTTCTGATGGTACAGTAATACAGAATAATACAGAAAATGTCCAATAATACAGAAAATTAATATGAAACCATTTCTCTTTCATTTCTCACTCCTCTTTTCCGTATTTTGTTCATTCTCAGAAGGAAAATCTTCTCGAGTTAAACAATATTCGTTTCGTGTAAAGAGAAAAAATGCATGAAAATACATATTAATTTGTCGTTACGCGTTGTATTATTTCGTGTTAACCGAGATTTCGTCTTAAGCATTTTCGCGTTAAACACATTTCTCTGTAAATTATTTAATTTTTAAAAATTTATTTTTTAAGGTATCCGACTACGTTTGAAACCGTGATTTTAAAAAAGCGCATAAATGGATAATTTTCATGATATTTAGTGTCATTTACGAGTAGATTAGAATACATGTAAAAAATTGTTTTAAGGACATTATGACAAAACAAATTATTAAAATACAATATTTTGGCAAAAAAAAAAATTATTTATAAATACAATATTTGGCAAAAAATTAATTTAGAATAATCTTTTTTCAAAATGTTCTCCTTTTATTAAAAAATGCTTCTAAAATAATAATATTTCGCGCACGCGCTTATAAAGACTTCTCCAGAGAGTCTGAACTATGGTTTTTGAAAAGTTCACATTATTTTCAGAGTTACCACCAATTCAAACAATTATCGGCGTTTTTTTCTTAAAATTGCTCCCCTCTGTTGTCGTAAAACATGGATAAACCCACTTCAAAGTTATATATTTCAAAAATTCTAGTTGCGCCTCTGTAAAAAGGTCTGAGCTATATACAGGCAAAATATTATTATAATAGAAGAATTTTTCACTAAAGGAGAATATTTTGAAAATTGCTTATTCTTTGTCAAAATAGTGTACCTAAATAATTTTCATTGTAATACTATTCTTAAAACAATTTTATATACATTTCCTTATCTAAGTGACACTAAATATCATAAATATTATCCATTTATACGCTTTTGCAAAATCACGGTTCTGAACGTAATCGGATACCTTAATTGGACAGCTGTTTGGGATATTGGCAGTAGGCGTCTCAGTTTCGATCTAAGGCAAGCAACGAGGATGTGATTTTTGAACTGACATTTCATTCACCACAATTCCACATCATGCCACTAAAGGACTTTGAGGGTTAATGTGTAGTATACAAGGGATGCTTGGCGCAGTCCTTTTTTATAGCGACTAAAAGTGGTCGCCAAGGTAATTTTTTCGGAATTATTTATTATTTATTTTAGAATGAATTCGATATCTCACCATGAGATTTAGATAAAAATTGCCAAATCCGAATAAAAATCGCCAAATCCAAAGTTGGCCCCCCCCCCCCGTGCGACACTTGGGCAGATGTTGATATTCAGTTATGTCTGCTATGCCAATGTTTTAGTTATTTTTCAAAGTTATTCTGTGTTAAAATTAATCGTAAAAAAAAATTCACTAGAGTTTCATAGCGTATACATAAAAAATTACAATAATAATTTCGAGAATAAATAGAAGGACCTATGAAGCAAAATGAAAATATTGGTTTCAACAGATATATACGAGAACAGGAAGTAATTCAAATTCCGATTTGTAGGCGGTCATGTTTTGTAAAATGTTTGTAATTTTATTTCGAAAAGATATCAATCTACAGAAATAAAAATTTAAAAATATATAAAGTTAAAAGATCATTCATACTTCTATATTGTGCAAAAAAAATACATAATACATTCTTTCTGAAATACACATATATTTTTTCCCTGTGGACTATTATCAAAAAAAATAAGAAAGTATTCTTTTTTTTTTTAAATTAAATTATGAATCTTACAAAATGCAAGAGATACAGCAACTGTAGAACAATTAAAAAACTTGACGTTTTACAACAAGTCTATTTTTAAAAATAATTCATTACTATTATTTTATTATACAATAATATAAAATTATCATTCATAATTTATTTTGCAGTCTGCGTTTCTCCTTAAAATTTTGGAAAAATTAAAGGGTAAAAAATAGAATTATACTATCGACATTTTTAAGGAAGTAACCAAAATATAAATTCAATAAGGGGTAGCATGAACATCTTAGAGAAAAAATAAAGTAATTATTATACATTAAACAATTCTTTTATTTTTTAAACTACGTATTAAAATTAACAGTACACAGACGTGGTCAGAATTAATACCTCAATTAATATATTCGAAGATCACAACAAATAAAACAAAATATACACGAAAAATACATAAAAATAAATTAAATATCAAATGTACATTGTTGAAATTTTAAACATCTTGTTTAAATATTTTTATTTCTTATAAACTTATTTTTATTTCCTTGCTTATTAACATATGTTTCATCCAACAATTTGAAGAAAAAAATGTCCTAAGAAATAATAAGTATCATGAAAGCAAGTTTGAAAGATTTATCGTCACCACAGTACAAACCTCACAGATAATGAAGCTTTTTCTATGCATTCAATGTTTGGCATTGAAAACAATAGACAACTGAATGAGATACGGAAAAAACTGAACAGAACCTTGATTGAGATAAACTAATTGTTTGCACTTTTTCATGAGTCTGTTCTATTGTTTAATAGATTCCGTTAATGACAGCCTAATTATTTGAATTTAAGAAGCTCACTTTTAGTTCCGGTTCAACGAAGCAGAGGATGGCTGGGAATACTTTATTGCTAAAATGTAGATAAGAGACGATTTAAATTGCTCAGAGTTGTTTTTATACGAAAGCTTGCAGTTTCATGGGTTGAAAGAACAGTTATTTAAAAATGGCATGTTCATTTAACACGAACGTGACAAAAGAAAAGTACTCTAATGTACGCATTGGAATATACTAATTTTCATCATTTTCACGTTCGGAACGTCTTCATTAGCGACAGTACTAAGGAGATTTTTGTCTTCCGCTTTTACTTTTTTGTAAGATAGTATCGCCGAATCAGTAATTTGTAAATTCTTTCGAATGTCACAGTTATGTAATTCCAAGGCTTTTAAAATGTTGTAATATATTTAGTAGTTAGCGTCGTATCAAAGATACGGGGCCCCAACATATGTAAGCAAGAAAATCTTAATATGTTAAGGGACCCCAAAATAGGACGTCCAAGAAATTTTGATACAGGGCCCATTCAGCACTAGCTACGCCAGTGCATTCAAGAGGCATCTGCTGTTTTCTGATTTATTTTTGAAGCTATCTTATTCAAAGTGTGTTTTCTTATGCTCAAACTGGTATAATTTTGTAGTGAGATTTAATTGTCTTAAACGTATTTTATATTAAATTAAAATTCCTTATAAGATCATAAACTTTACAAAAAATCGTGTGGAAACGATGTTGTTGTCAGTTTTCTATGATGCAAAATATTTTTTGTTCAATATGTGTGTGTGTTATGCTGGGAAAAATACAGTCGAACCTCTATATTGCGAATTTTTCTATAAAGCGAACTTTTTCCTGGAACCTTGAACATTTCACAATTTTTTTTGTAAAATAACCTCTCTCTTGCGAAGGGCATTTTCGAACTTTTTCTTTTGTGATTTAATTTTTGTTCTCACTTTTTTTAAAAGTATTTCTGAAAAAATTTCAAGTTATTCTCTCTTTAACGCATTTTATGGTGGCCATAAATCTTGAACTGGTTTTATTCGATCTTAACTCGCCGAGAGCAATAGTGTTCTGGACGTTTCATCCAAGAAGTGCAACCTTTAACCCCCATTGCCTAGTTTACCAGAAACATCTTTGATATCCTCTTTTACCCTCAGTGTAGTTGTCCCATGTCCCCATGTTCTAATTATAAAATAATGCATGTTTAATATTGCTTGCATGCTTTAAATTGTAAAATGTCCTCAAAATTCATTAATTTTTTTTTATTTTCTTAATATTGAAAATACAGTGAATTCTTCGATATTATTTTTTCTTGTTTTCCATGCAGTTTTTTTTTCTTTCTTTTTTGATGGATAAGATATATAAAATTAACATATATTAATTTAAAATAGGTGGGGATGATTACTTTTTTAATATATAGTGTTTATGAATTTAAAATTTGTTTTATGTGGTTTATATAAAGTATATTAAAAGATGAACCTCTATATAACAAATTTTCCATATAACGAACTTTTTTCCAGGATTTAGCTACTTCGTTATACAGAGGTCCAACTGTATTTTTGCTTTAAATTTTTTGCATGTTTCTTTGAAAACTACTGCTTTAGTGCATGGAGACGCTGATTTCCTAAAGCACGTTGTTAGGCCATCTATGGTCAGTTGATTTTTTGAGTAATTTTGTTTGCAGTTAGTGGCAACTCAACGAAGCTTTGAAAACAAAAACAAATGGAAATGTAATGATCCGAACGAAACGAAAGAGAAAGTGTAAAACGTTCTTGAAGAAAACAGTTACACTATATATGTAAATAACCATTAATATATCTCGGGGGGAAAAAACTTCTTACGGTAAATTCACGACAGCCTTTCATGTAATCAATAATTACGAGTTTTATGGTTCAAAAAAACCCATACAGAATTGTTTTTGAAAATCAGTTCGAAAACTTCATAAGATTTGAGAAATATTTTTGTTAAAGTTATATATTATATATTCCAGTTTCTCTCAGATTCTCTCATTGTTATGAAACGATTAATTTTGACGCGTAATTCTTTGAACTTTTGTCCACGTGTAACTTTATTTTGGCAGTGTCTTTCCAACATAAAATTGGAATTCAACTATTACTTCAAACTTGTTTCCGTTTAACTTCCCACTGAACTAAATTCTTCAGGCAATCATGAAACTTATAAAAAGCCTTTCTTTACCAACATAATAATTTTTACGATTATTTTCTTCTAAAGAAGTAAAGAAAATTACTCGTTTACAGTCAATCGTTTGCACAATTACTCGTTTACAGTCACTTAAATAAGGTGTGCTTCATCAATTTTTATTTACTTCCCATTAAAAAACTACTGTTTTCCTCCAACTAGATTATTTTTATAAAGTTTTCTATCTTTAGCTTTCATTTCTTTAATGTGACTTGAATGGAAAAGGTTATTTGAACTTTAGGCTTAAACATATTTCTTAACTTTAAATCTTTATTTACAATTTTAAATGGCATTCCGTATTCCAATGAAAAGCTTCCAAAAAGGGGTGGAGGAGTGATTACATGATCTTTTAAATGTCCTGATTTAAATGATTCTTAAGATCTTTCAGCTTTTTTTCCTCTTGTTAAAAAATTGATTGATCATTCTTTTCTTCTATAATTTAATTTAGCACATTCAATTTTTAAGAAAAATTATATAACAGTGATTTTTTCAGCATTTTGCAGTTTGTTCATAGAAAGATAGATAAATGCTTTTTGTTGGTAAGTACTATATTTACATAGTTCTTCAAAGATTTATATTTTTTAGCAATCTTTATAGTGAGTAACGGCTAGTATATATAAATACTAGCCGTTACTCACCCGCTTCACTGCGTATTTCCTGATGTCTTTAGAATACAAACTGTGTACATACATTATACATACATACTGTGTACATATGTACATAAATTATTGATATCTAAGTCCTAGCATTAAGCGTTCTATTGTATTGAAAAAAACTTCAATTTCTAAAATTGAAGTAGAATTATATTTTAAGTTCCCGTAACCCCCCTCCCCCAATGTGGATTTATGCAAGACTCATTTTTAGTGAATCTCAATTCAATAAAATAAACATGCTTGATAAATTTTTAATAGTTCAAAGATAGAAAATTGTATCAATAAGCCCCGTAACCCCTTTTCGATTTCCGTAAGGCCCTCTCTTAGCAAATTTTAATTCAACAAAAGAAAATACGTGAGTAATTTCATTGCTGTAGGTTTAGTAGTTCGACAACAGGAATTTTTTTTTATTTATACGCTTCAGTAATTCCCCGGTCCCTCCCCGCATAGGAGTCGATTTCGTAAAATGCGTTCTTAGCATATCTCCATGCCTACCAAATTTCAAGTCTGTAAGTCTAATAGTTCAAAAACGGGAATATTTATCTATAATGCCCCTTAAGCCCTCGCAACCCTTCTTGGGGGTCGATTTTCGCAAAAACCCCTTTTTGTAGCGGACCTTTACTCCATGAAAGGGACATGCTTGCCGAATTTCAAGTCTGTTGGTCTAATAGTTCCGCGTATATCGTGATGAGTGGCATAACGTACACCCCCGCATTGCGAGTGGGAGCCAGGATTCAAAGCCATACTGATACCGATTTTAAGATATTTAAGTCAAATTTTGCAGGGAGCTCTAATATTTTCCGCGTTACGCCACTGATCGTGATGAATGGGTGTGTGAGTCTCTTTTCGCCTTTAGATGGCTAAAAAAATTAGAGCACCAAGAAGGAGTCTCGTCAAAATTAAACGAAATTTTACATACGTAATGTCTACTTTAATATAAGTAAATGATTAGAAAATCTAAGAAAAAGGATAATTTATTTCAGAGAAAAAGGCAAAAGAACGGAGGATTTAATACCCTGTTGAACCCCCTTTAGCGCGAATGCACGATGCGATACGATCGGGCATGGATGCATACAAATTCTGTATGATGTCTTGAGATATTTCGTTCCATATTTGCTGCAACTTTGCCTATAGTTCACTCAAACTTGTGAGATGCCCAACTCGCCAACCCAAATGATTCCATATATGCTCGATTGGAGACAAATCTGAGGATCGGGCAGGCAAAAGAAGTGTAGTAACAGTGCGGAGACAGTCATGTGACACCCTTGCCGTATGAAGCCGAACATTGTCTGGTTGAAAAATGACTCCTGGGAGCCGTTGTATGAGTGGCAACACATGTGGTTGAAGGATGTTATGGACATACCACAAAGCTGTCATGATGCCCCTGATCAATTCAAGGGATGACCGTGTATTGTAGGCAATGGCACCCCATATCTGCACACCAGCTGTGGGAGCGGTGTGTCGCTGTAAAGCAAAGGCAGGATTGAGGGGTTCACCGCGTGGTCTCCACACACGAACACGATTGTCATTACAGCTGAGATTGAATCTGGATTCATCGCTAAAGACGACCTGGTTCCATTCCAGTCCATTTTCCTCGCGCGCGGCACCACTCCAAACGGAGGCGTCGATGGGTGGGCGTCAAGGGCAACACTCGTTATGGGCGCCGCGATCCCAAATCTCCTTTAGCCAGACGCCTTCGTATGGTTCGAGAAGACACAGGGGCCCCCAGTGAAGGTGCTACCTGTGCCTGGATGGCGGCCGATGAAGCAGTTGGCTCATCTAGACGACATCTAGGATGTGGCCGTCTTCTAGACGACTGGCCTGTGGAGGATGTCCTGAGCCGGGTCTTCGTGTAAATGACATCTCTCGGATCCACTGGTCCCAACACCTCCTCACAACACAATCAGAATGGCCTAATTGACGAGCTACTCGCCTAGCTGGCCACCCAGCTTCCATCTCATGCCGATGATTCTCCCCCTCTCAAGCTGCAACAGCTGCTCATATTGTCTTCGAAAACGGCGTAATGGCACGTCTTTCTCAGCTCTTCCTTTATAAACGATTCAGTACACTCAAACCAGCTTTGGTTACCTGTTTTATACTCCACGAAGAACGATGTTAAACGCCCTCTACCGCAATGCGCAATCACGCTGCGTTTCTAATCATTTGCATATCTCCCCGACATGTACGTTCATGCCAAGTTTCGTTACGATCCCGCAATAATTTCTTTGTGCGTTAAGTTTTTTGTCCATGAGTTTAAACATATATATATATATATATATAGAGAGAGAGAGAGAGAGGGGTAATATGTGTGTGTGTGTACCCGCACGCGCAAATCAAAGATAGAAAAAAGAAAATATCAGTGCCCGTACAGTGTACAATCAAACCGGTTGTGGCCAGCTTTCGGTAGCCCGTACGGTGTACGGGCAAACCAATTAAAAGGTTAATCCTCATTTCTGCGCATCATGAAATTATGTAGAGAAGTGTGGTAACTCAAATGCAATGGCGTAATGTACACTCCAGCAACCCCCGCATTGCGGCAGGATTCTAGGGTGCCGAAAGCCTGACTGACGCCAAGTACCCTTTGTAAGATTCGACTTGGGGACCAACACCTAATTTTGCAATGGACCCTAACATTCTCCGTTACGCAACTACTCAAATGATTACCTCGTATTCTGATCATGAAATAATTTAGTTGTTTTTTGCGTGTTTATTTGACCTTTGAAACAAGAGGGGGAAAAAACTACTTACCGGAAGTGTTAGTTAACAAATAGTATGAATGAAAAATCCGTTTCGATTATCATTCGATCAATGAATCAATTGATTATTACAAGGATTCAAGAGTAATCATACGACCAATATTCCTTTTTAACTTATTTCAGATACCAGACCTTCCAAAAGTATTGTTAGAGGTTCTTTTTAAAAGCATTTAACAATTGATGACTCATTATCATTTATATCATGAACTGTTTCGTATTCATTGGTCGAGTCATAGATTCTATAATCACTTTTGAATACATTTAAGGTCGTGTATTTATCTGAAGAGCGAGAATTAACATGTTATAATCATATAAAATAAAAAAAACCAGAAAAAAATAAAAAATGCTTATTCATAATTTTACTTCTCCAAGCAACAAAGAAAAGAAACATTGCCCGCATCTAATTTTTTATTTTTCCCCTCTACATAAGCAAAAACACTTTCTACCTTATCTACATTGAATTAATTGCTGTTCAACTGTCTTTAAAATTCTTAACAGGTTCATACGTAGTCTTTTACGTTCGATAAAGTTCGGTTATTCTTTCTCCTGTTAATTATACGAATACAACTACGTCATGCGAATACAACTTCAAGAATTTTACTGAATTACTAGCGCTAAATACCTCCAAATTAGAAGAATTCTTTTTTCACAAATTTTATGTACCTTATAAAAATCTAGATATTTATAACATTTTTAAATGTTTATACATTTGTGTTAGTTATAAAGTTTTTGCCTCGTTAAAAGCCTAGAAAAGTTTTGTTTTGTTTTTCTGTAAGTTGGTTTCTGAACAAGACTTCTTTATTGAGTTTTTTTTTAAACAGATGCATTATATTTGATGCAGTCTTTATGTATTGTAAATGAAATGTTCTTTATTCAATACGGACATTAATCAGTTAAATAAATATTTTCTGTTCCCATTGTAATTAATTTTGGTAATTTGGGGTAATTTAATGGAAAAACACATTAATTAGGTTATATATTTTCAATCCTGATTCTTCTGAAGCCAATAGTCAGTTCCAAAATTAAAAGGATGTGATTGCTTTTGTAATGAAAAGTTGTATTTTTATAGGGAAAAAACACGAAATAAATAAATTTCACATACCTCAATATAAATATGCTAAGATATAACACTTTTAATCTTAACTAAAAACAAAAAAATAACAATAATTTAATTTTAAAAATTTTATTCTTATCAGCAAAAATTGGATCTCTTGAAATCGACAGTTCGTGCTAATACATTCTTACATAAAAAATATAAAGTGTGGAACTATTAACACGTTTTAATATATCTTGTTACAATAGCGGCTTCCTAATATGACATGGTATGAATCTACAAGAAGTGTAGTTGTTCTGGAACATATTTCTTTTCCTTTCCTTCTGCAACTCATTTTTCAAATTTTCCTTATTCGATGTTGGGTTTTTCTGTACTGCCTTCTTTCGATATGACCATACATTTTTAAAGTTATGAATTTGGGAAGGTGTGTTTGGGGCTTGCGTGAGTAATTGTTTTATGGACCTCTTTTACGACCAAATACTGGATGTTTATGATCATTATCTTGCTGAAATGTCAAGTATGGTCCTAATTCCGACATTTTAGCACTCTTCAAATCCTCTTATAATATATTAAAGCCAGATAGTTTGTCCATTATTCTATCTATAAATAGAAGCTTTTCAAAATATGTCGATGTCGTTCCCGCCCAAATCATTACTAATTCATTTCAATGCTTCAGGTATGGAATTGCATTCCGTGAATGAATTGCCGAATTTGTCTTTCGCCTTTCCTTCATTGCCGAAAATATTGAGCTTGGGTTTGTCATTAAGTATAACCTCCTTCCCAAATTGCTGTGTCATTCAAATATATTTTAAATCTTATCATTATGAGTTGACACTATACTACACATACACACACAAGGCAACACTTAAACACACCAAATTAAAAATAGATTATTGCTTCGTATATCTACTAACACACTGTAATTATTTTAAATCTCTTCCTCATATGGAATTTGGCCTAGAATGAATTGTAAGATATTGCTAATTAGAATGCGATGTTACTTTATTAATACTGGGATATTTTTCAATTTTACGACGTAAAATTGTAGGTAGTTTTTTTATTTAAAGGAAAATTCATTTTTTCTCGTCGGTTTATGCCTTGTTAAGAATTAAAAAAAATCATTTCATTAATTTTGAAAGGGACCATCAAAAGCGCATTATTTTATAAATATTACTCATTATACTATAATTGGTTTGACAGGTTTTATACTCTTAGAAACACAAAAACATTACACTACTGCAGCAGGTTCTCAACGCCTTTTCAAACTAATTTCAAGGGAAATTATTTGTATGGATTGTTTGATTGATTTAAAAACTCCATCTCGTGAACCATGATCTGTGCAGATAAGGTTGGTCATTTAAAGCAGTGCTCCACAACCTTTTTATCGCTGTGGACCGGTCAACGTTTGATAATTTTAACGCGGCCCGCTGAGGGTGGGACACGTTGATTGTTTATACTTTATATTGTTTTGATTTAACAATTTTAATTTAATTACATTTAAATATGCCTTCAGAATAAAATATTGTTACACCAAAAATGAATAAAAGTGATTTAACGTGGAATATAAAGTGATTTCCGTGGAAAGTTGCACAAATCCGAGAGAAATGCACCACTTTAAATAAAATGGCAATAGTTTAATGTTCTTTAGGTGGCTCGGCACCATTTGATCCACGGACCAGTGCCGGTCCGTGGACGGGGGTTGCGGATCACTTATTTAAGGTATCCGACTACGTTCGGAACCGTGATTTTAAAAAAGTGCATAAATGGATAATTTGCTTGATATTTAGTGTCACTTAGATTGGAATACATGTATAAAATTGTTTTATAAGGGCATTTTAACAAAAAAAAATTATTTAAATACAATATTTCAGCAAAAAATTAATTTAGAATAACCTTTTTTCAAAATGTTCTCCTTTTGTGAAAAATGCTTCTATTATAATAATATTTTGCCTGTATCTAGCTCAGACCTCTGTACAGAGGCTCAACTATGATTTTTGAAAAATTCACATTATTTTCAGAGTTAACACCAATTGAAATAATTATCAGCGTTTTTTTCTTTAAAATTTCTCCCCTTTGTTGTCGTAAAACATGGATAAACCCACTTCTAAGTCATATATTTCAAAAATTCTCTGTACAGAGGTCTGAACTATACACAGACAAAATATTATAATAATAGAAGCATTTTTCACAAAAGGAGTATTTTGAAAAGGGGTCATTCTATGTTCATTTTTTGTCAAAATATTGTACTTAAATAGTTTTTTTTATTCTTAAAACTATTTTATATACATTTTCTGATCTAAGTGACACTAAATATCATAAATATTATCCATTTATACGCTTTTGCAAAATAACGGTTCCAAACGTAGTCGGATACCTTAAAGTGACCTGAAGACGAATCGACGAGTATATTGGGATTGTAATTGTGAGTGAAGATGATGAGATTGTAAGTGAGGAAGATTGAGATAATAATTATAAGAAAAGAATTTGCGATTGAATGTATTAAGATTGTGTGTGTGTGTGTGTGTGAATAGGGTTGTTTATTATTAAAATTTTGAAGAGTTGGATTACACCTCGTGAAATTTCGTATGGGTTTTGCTTAGAATTACGTTAGATTTGGGACCCGCTTGGCTACAATTCAAAGATTCCAGTGTCAGTTAAGTTAATCTTTATTATTATTGGTCAGAGTTTGAGATTCATTGTGTGGTTAGAATTACGCTCCTATTAAGATTTAAATTGAATAAAAATTGTTGTGTTTTACAATGTTGTTGGATCATTTATTCCTAAACACTAATTGGAATTCTAGTCCTTTTTCCTAATATCATCAATTATCAATATTTTTAAATTTATTAAAGCGTAAATTCTTTATATCTTGTTTCAAAAATAAGTATAATTAGAGCGCTTTCAAAATAAACGACTCGTAAATCAGTAAACATTTGTTAGCATTTAAGAAAAGGTCAAAGGCAGACTTTTTGTAGCATTATATTATATATTTAAACTTAAGAAAACTTTCCAATGACTTTTTTTTACTTCAAAGGAATTTTGTAAGGATTTTACTGAGCAGATCAGATACCAAAGTAAGAACATTAGTTCCCTACCTAGATGAGAATTTATCTTTCTGTTTTTTAAACTGTACTCATTAACCTTTAAAATATCTAAGCAGAACGGAAAAACAAAAAAATATTAAAAAAATTATAGATTTCCTACCCGATTCTTAGATTACAAACCAAAGAAAACGATTAAAAACTCTCCAAATGATTTCCCATTTTGACCTGGAACTGAAATACGCCTTATTGAGAAATCTATAAATATGGGATAATGGAACGCACCAGATTGAAACTGAAAAACCAAACAAATTTTCGCAAAGAGCAACATTGTTTCATTGCAACTTCACTGTTACAATAAAACGTGACTTTCGTTCGCATTAATTCGGTTCATTTAGGAAGACATAAAAGTCTTAATGTGACACAGGCTAGCGCAGATCTGTGCACGCATGACCGCGTATATCAAACTGTGGTCGTTTCGATCAGGTGATGGCTTGAGGTCGATCGTCGTGGGACGGTACTTTTTTCCCTCTGGCCGGACGACCTACAGCCACACAACCGAAAATAACGATGGAAATTTCACCCGCTTTCCAACTTGCGTTACCTGGTCAGCGATGTCCGATTGGAGACAGGGATTCGGTACGCTTCATGGGACGAAGCCATTAGTTGCAGACATTGGAACAAAAACGTGGAATGGCAAAACAAAGGTGGAATCTGATTAAAATCAAATCAAACAAGTAATATAAAAAAAATTAAGTCAATTTCTACTTAGATCAACAAAGAAAAATTTTATTTTAGCTACTTTTTATTAAATAGTTGCAATTAAATATAAATATGTATAGACATATGATAGAATCACAACATTAAGTGGTAATTAATTTTTATTCATTATCATTAAAGTATCGTATTGTCATCCAAAACAGTCGTGTATATAAAATTTCATTTCAACTGAATGCTTTAACACGTGAGAAAAAACCTTTTCAAGTTTTGACACACAAGTCGTCAAAAGGGTCGCTAAGTCACCAAAAATGGTATTGTATTTGTAATTATTTAAATAATTACTTTTAATCAATTAATTATTATTAATTATAATTAAATTATTGTATTGTCATCTGAAATTATTATGCGTATAAAATTTCAGCCCAATTGAGCGCTTTAAAATGTATTTTATTAACGATAGAAAATTCCACCAAGATAAATAAATAAATAAACAAATAAATAAATAAATAGAAAAAGTGTGAGTTAATAGTAGGAATTGAAAAATCAATGATAAAAACAAAGGTGGAACATTAGTGTATTTAATTTAGGTAGGAAATCATTTTAAATAATAATATCTTTCTACATTATATGCTCTAAATATTATTATATAAAAATCTTCAGCTAGGTTTTCAACTGGGAGGCACACCCTGAAGAGGGAAGGATCAAATTTACACAAAGGAAGACGCGAAAAGATTAACAAAAATTCAATCTCACGATATAACGCACACATATACACACAGAGATATATATTAAAAAAACTTTAAGGTATCCGACTACATTCGGAATCGTGATTTTGCACAAAAGAGTATAAATGGATAATATTTATGGTATTTAGTGTCACTTATATTAGAAAACGTATATAAAATATTTTTATTACAGTAAAAAATTATCCAAGTAAAATATTTTGTTTTGACAAAAAAAGAACATAGAATGACCGATTTTCAAAACATTCTCCTTTTGTGAAAAATGCGTCTATTATAATAATGTTTTGCCTGTATATAGCTCAGACCTCTGTACAGAGGCTCAACTAGAATTTTGTAATATATAACTTAGAAGTTGGTTTATCCACGTTTTACGACAATAGAGGGGAGACATTTTAAGAAAAAAACGCTGATAATTATTTCAATTGGTCGTAACTCTGAAAATAATGTAAATTTTTCAAAAATCCTAGTTCAGACTCTGTGGAGAAGTCTTTATTTTATCTAAGCAAAATATTATTATAGAAGCATTTTTTATAAAAGGAGAAAGTTTTGGAAAAAGGTTATTTGAAAAGTTAATTTTTTGCCAAAATATTGTATTTAAATAATTTTTTTTATTATAATGTCCTTGAAACAATTTTATACACGTATTGTAATCTAAGTGACACTAAATATCATCAAAATTTTCCATTTATGCACTTTTTTAAAGTCACCGTTCCGAACGTAGTTGGATACCTTAATAGCCTAATATATTAATTTTTTTTTACACATCTAACTGTCACTTACATATAAAGTTCGATTTTTGTGTGTGGAAACTATTGATTCGAATTACAGTCGGATCCTGATTTAACGAACCTCTATTTAACGAATTTTTCTCTTTCCCCGATTAAAATAAAGGCAAATACCTCTATTTAAAGAATAAAACCCCCCGAATTAATGAATTATTTCAACAGCTGGAAAAAATATTTTTATTTGTTTATATTAAAGAAAATTGGATTTTTTTTTTCAATGACGTATTCTTTTCCTCCGGCACAGAAAAAAGACTTTTTGGTTCCAAATTTCTTGGGAGAAAATTGGTAAATTTCAAAGGGAAAGGATGAACTGAACAAGTCCATTATTAGACTTTATAGGTGCAGATGACTCTTGAGGGTAACCTATCTTGTGAGTCTTGAGAGGGACAGGAAATTCCTTTCTTATCTCACCTCACTTCACAATGCAGGGCATATTTTATGATTATGATACCTTTGGTATCTGTGCAATTGAAGTTGAAGAAATTGTTGATTTGTTGGAATCAATGAATAACAGAATTCAGAATGAAACTCCTATCAGAACTGACACATTTTCTAATGTTTTGCATTGCTTTGAAACTGTAAAAACAAACTCAACAGTCCATATTGTGAGCATAACCTTTTTTTCAATGGTGT